>JAQFZJ010000215.1:0-44336 GCA_034695645.1 Folsomia fimetaria | reverse complement strand
ATTGGTAAAGTATTTCCTACTTGAGTGGGGTTTTATCAATCTTTTGTAAATTCGTATGATTTTAATCTTCTGAGCGTCAATAAAGATACAAAAAAAAAAAAAAAAAAAAAAAAAAAAAAAAAAATTTAGGGCAAAACTTGCGTAATATTATTATTACAACCATATGCAATATGTATGACGGCTTAGCTGGTTGTTTTCGTTATTGTTTCTTTCGCATTAAATATGCGTGCCATTCAAATGGAAGGTTGTGAAATTGATCCAACTTGGCATATATAGCTAAACTGACTGCTTTTCCTCATCAACCATTTTACCCAGGTATTACATTTACAGCTTTCATTGAGAGACAGACAGCCAGTCAGAAGATAAAAGGATGCTAAACTGTCCCATTTAGCGGAAGCCTCGTCGAGAGAGCACTTTATGCAGAAAAGAATTGTACAGATAAGTGGTTACATTCAATTCAGAGATTCAGTTGATTTCCTAAGTCGTTCTACCATTCTCCTCATTTAGTTTGTGCTTGCTTGCTGCATAGACTTTTTCCACTCAGAGAACATATTGTGGAAATATTACTTGCTCAAATAATACAACCCACTCCTTCTTGTCTTTTCATATTATTACATTTGCATTGTAGAGGTTCTATGTATGTATGTAGCGCTTCGGGGAGTTGAGTTGACCCATATTCTTTAAATCGACCTGTTGCTTTCTCCTATTATTATAATCTTAGAAAGTTAGACTCGTTTCCTTCTGTTCTGCTTTGCTTTCAGATTAAGACAAAAGAATTTAATTCCACTTGAGTGACCCATTTTCCATTTGGAAGAAAATGCTATTATTAAACAAGGAAAACTAGTCTATGTATCTCTTCGTTGATTTCAAGTCATTTATACAACACAGAGAAATATACTAACTGAATAAGAATAGAATAGAATAAAATTCAATTTATTGCAAGATAACGAAAAAATGATGACAAGGAGAAAGCAGGAAAGAAGGTGTTGATGGGGGACGGAATGGATTCATTGTCAGCAGATTCAAGGATGAAAAGCTCAGCAGAAAATTCAATATATCCCATTTTCACCACCTTACTTCCAATACTTTATCAATTGTAGGACAACGAAGGCACACACACACACGCACACCTTTAACATGGTGAATAATCCATCTCTCTACAACGCTAGCAAACCACTACCAACCAACCAAGTCAGCAAATCTTGTGTGAAAGTTTAAGGATTTTTGGAGCATGAAATGGTCTGCCCATAATACTAGTAGCCCGGATTCGGTTTTCGGTAGTTGTGGTGGTTGTGGAGAGAGATAATCCTGATTAGATATTTTATTATTCCACAAAATCCATCTAAAAACGATTCCTATTCCAAATAAAAGAGCCAATGTCCCATGAGTTATGAAAACAATACACTCTAGATGTATGCTATAATAATGGGTATGTGGGTCTGGTTTTCAAAATCATGGGTTATATTAAATTTGCTCTTTCTTGCATTCGTGTTCATATTGTGATTTGATGACGGTACTCACGAGATTATTAGAAATTCCAAAATATTCCGAGAAGGAGAATCTCGGAAATGGCAAATTCCGACTGACAAGGTCAAGATCAAGACTGCAATCAAATTCCAAACACGAACTGTCACACACTAGTAAAAACAAAGGTTTATGCATATTGGAGAAAATTGATAAAAGACGACGTGGAATTGACCACATAAACTAGATGTATACCTTTAAGATACGCATATATGTATTTGCAAACATGCAGCCTGAATTTATTAGCAAATTTTGATTCGAATTTTTTGCATAAATATCTGAGTTTATCTGTATGATCCGTAGTATGAAATTTGACATGCATTCTCCAAAATTGAGATGATGATATGTGTTACATAAGATTATTGCTGATTTTGCAAATATGCAATACAATTTTCCAAAATATTTGCAATATTATAAATTCCAAGTCTGCTTTCGCCAGAACAGTTCATCCGACTTTATCCAGGGCACAGGGAAGAGTGAAACCCGTCTCGTTTCTCATCCGTGTGTGGTGGGAATGAGTCACCCGGCCAATGCAATAATGGTGCACAACAAAAATAGTAGTGCAATCTCCACGAAATTTCCCATTGTTCTCAATCGGATGATTACAAAAGTCGGATTTTAAACCATTTCCGAACATTTTACTTGAAACGGTAAGTACCCTTAAGCGTGGGTGGGTTAATTTGGTGCAAATGTTGGGAAAGTGGGAGAACAGGTGACAGGTGGTTATTTTGGGTTTGTTTACTTCATCTAAATTTGTAAATTGAAGTTCAATTCCTTGATAGAGGGGAATTTTGTTAAAACGGTAGCTTCGATTAAAATTGCTATCAAATTGTTACAGGAAGTTGGATAGACAGTAAAATGTCCAAGAAAGGATCTCGCCAGAGTTTGGTAGAGTTGGAAGCATACGATTTGGACAATGAGCTGGACGAGTTTCCGATTGGCCTTGGGTGTGCCTTAGACATGTTTCGGGAGAAGGATGAAGTTTTTGAAATATTGAATTCACTTCCGGAAGTTTATACTTCGGAATCTGCTGTGAGTCTACTAATTATGGCATCTTCTATTTAGTAAATGATATCACATCATCTAATAAATCACTTTTGCAATTTCAGATTGAAGTAGAGTACGAAAAGTATACCAAAATAATTGATAGATATCAAGAACAACCACATCTTCTAGACCGACATCTAGAGTCAATGATTCACATCTTGTTATCGCAATTTCGAAGTAGTAATGGGAAACCGGAACAAGTTGTGTTGAAACATTTAAGTCTCAAACTCCTTCGACAATTGTTCAAAGTCCGGGGGCCGAAAGAAGTTGTTAAACGGATGCCCCATGAGATAGCAGACCTCGTACCAGTACTGAATTATTTGGAAAATGAGGATTTGGATGATCCATGTACTTGGGAGAGTGGTTATGTGTTAGTGATGTGGCTGAGCATTTTGGTTATCAATCCATTTCATCTTAAATTGCTGGATGGACAAGAGGAAGAAAAGAAGAATGGATTAACAATTGCGCAGAGGTTGATGAAAGTTTGCAAGAAATGTATAGTTCTCAATAACAATGTAGGGACGGCTGCTCCGTTTTTAATAGCACGATTTTTGACGAGGCCGGATATGCAGGAATTGTATATGGACAGCTTCATTGACTGGGCTTGTTTGGTAAGGTCATATACTTTGAGTTGAATTTTGTGAAGAAGTGAATTTTAGAAGTTGAATTTTATGGATATTTTATGGATACTAGAGTTTGCAAGAACCAATGTCATTTGGAACAAGGGTTGGTGCATTTACTGCGTTGTCTGCAATATTCAAGCAAGCGAAACGACAAGAGATTTTAAAATATGGACAAAAAGTTTTGAGTGCAGTTTTGCGTTCAAAATTCGAGATATGTGATACGGTGTTGCGGAAAGCTGGAACAAAATTGATTCAAAGTAAGTAATGAAACGTATTTACAAATTATTAAAATGTATTTATAAACTATTACAACATCTCTAAATTAAGTGAATCTCTAGCCCCACAGAAAATTCACATTGTAGAAATTCATCAATGAGTTTATTTAAATGTATTTATGTGAAATGTATTTCCCAGGAATAGGAATGATGTTTATGAAAACGAAGGTAAGTTTATTTTGCATTATCTTAATCTAATTTTGGTATTTACTTGAATTTTGTCTTGAATAGATGGCCCCATGGAGGTACCAAAGAGGAAACAGGAGTTTATTGTGTAATTTAAAAGGCACAACTCAACTAGCAGAAACTGGAGGAACTGAACTTAAAACTACGGAATCAACTGTGCAAGATTATGATGAGTTAAACCAATATTCTTCTGCAATTGAGTCTGTTCTTGATAAGTTGCTGGAAGGTCTGAAGGATAAGGATACAGTTGTGCGATGGTCATCGGCAAAAGGCATTGGACGAGTTACCAATCGTTTGCCTAAAGACTTTGCCGATGAAGTCATGGAAGGAATACTACATAATTTTTCCCCACGTGAAGGACACGCTGCATGGCACGGAGGCTGTCTCGCTTTAGCAGAACTTGCTCGAAGAGGATTATTACTTCCAGAAAGGATACCAACAGTTATTCCAGTACTCAAAAAGGCTATGGTTTATGACGAGGTTCGTTATTGCGATCACTATTATGTATTTCAGAAATTAATTCACTTACTTATGTTATTGTTTTTTCGGTAGATTCGAGGTAACTTCTCAGTAGGGGCTCACGTACGAGATGCAGCGTGTTACGTCTTATGGGCATTCGCGAGAGCTTTTGAGCCACACATAATTGAACCATTTGTCCATGATATTGCCACGTGTCTGATACTCACAATGATATTCGATCGAGAGGTCAACTGTCGCAGAGGTAAATTTAATAGGATATAAATAATTAATAATTATTATCCAAACACCTCAATCTAAAAAATTTTAAATGCTTTCCAGCTGCATCTGCTGCTTTCCAAGAAAATGTGGGACGACAAGGCAACTTTCCACATGGCATAGACATTGTTACCGTTTCAGACTACTTTGCTGTAGGAATTAGAACAAATGCATTCACAAAAGTTTGGTAATTTAACATATAATAGCTTAAATGTTTGTAGTACATGATCATAATTTTTGTAAATGTTCTGTTTAGTGTCGAAATCGGAAAATATCATGTATATAGTACAGCAATGATAAATCATCTCATGGACTTAAAGTTTAATCACTTTGACGAAGCTGTAAGAGAGTTGACTGCTGAAGCTTTAGGAAACCTTACAGTAATGGAACCGTTATACATGAAGGAGATCGTTTTGCCAAAGTTGATCGCATTTTGCACTGATTCAGACACGTATACCTCTCACGGTGCCTTGCTTAGCTTGGGCTCAATTTTAGTCCACTTGAATAATATCGAGGAACTCCAGTTGAGCAAAGACGTCTTAAACTCTATTCGAGATATTGTTCCAAATCTTGTCACAAAGAAATTTGCAAATAGCACACGTGGGAACGAGCTTCTTAGACAGGGAATAAATACATTTATCGATTCCTGTTCACTATCAATGTAAGAATTTCTATTGTACTAATATATATGCACGGGAATTTAAATTTCTTCAATTAGTACTTTATTTGTTCCAGGATGCCGTATCACAACGACGAAAATTTTCTCACAGTCTGTTACAATCTTCTAACAGAAAATCTTTCCAATAGCGAAAGTTCCACTCGGTGAGTTTAAAGATTTTGTAATATAACTCGTGAAACTAATAGTCATTTTTAACTCAGAATATCGGCTGGAAAAAGTTTTTCTCATTTTATTGTCGAGTACTATCACAACAATTCATTAAAGGAGCATTGCATTAAAGGAATTGTTGAAGGATTATGTGGATATCTCAACAGTGCTATAATGACCACGCGACAAGGATATGCATATGCCTTAGGTAGGTCTTGGTTTCTGCCAATTATAATTGCGAGAGAGTTTATAGCTGCATAATAATTTAAACTTTTGATTTTAGGAAAGATGCCTCTCAGCGTTTTAAAGGAAAGCTTTGTACAGGTAAATAAAGCTATTTATTTTGAATATCAATTGATAACAAAAATACATCATATCTTAATAATCTCAATTATATGCTCCTATACTTTACCAGGTGATAAATGCATTGTTAGAATGTTCAACAATAACCCCCGACACAGTATTATGGGCTGAATCACGAAAGGAGGCTCTAGTTGCTTTAAGTAGTATTTTTATCCAGCGTAAATTCTCTAGAAATTCAGTAAGTTTACTTTGAATTAATTTTAAAATCTAGTTATTTTTGAACATACAATCTTGTAATTTGTGTTAATAGACGTGGCAAGATGGAATACCTCTGGAGTTATTGGATGTGGATAAAATATTTAATTCCCTGTTGATATCAATTGAGGATTATACAACTGACAAGCGTGGTGATATTGGATGTTGGGTTCGAAAGTCGTGTGTAACGACTTTAAAGGTATTGCATTTTCAGCCACAGTTTGCAATCGTTCCAGTATTAACATCAAAATAATCAAATTTTATTTTGTGTCTGTTGCAGATTTTTAGTATAAGATTAAATGAATGTGGTGCATTTGGAGACGTGAATCCATCCATTGCGTCCAAAATGATGGGCCTTATTTGTAAACAATGTGTCGAAAAAATTGACAATGTTCGCGTGCATGCTGGTCAGGCTTTTGCTACAATAATTCATCAAAAGTAAGTTGTAAATATATTACCTATGCAAGAAAGAAACTTTAAAATTACGCCAACAATTTATAGAGATCCGGAAATGTTGGGAATTCAACATCGTGATGCAATTTTGCACATATTTCCCGAAGACTTTTGTAATATGAACTAAATTTTTCCCATTTATGAACTATAACTATAATTCCATTATTGTTAATTAATTGTAGGTAAAACTGTCAATTGGAGATCGACATCTTGCACATTTCCCAAATTCGTGGAAATGTTGGCCTTGGAACATTATAGTTACCATCTACTGGAAGGCTTCATGATTAGTGGTGGGAGTTTGAGCGATAGCGTAATGAAAGATGCCAATGGTGCCATTACTAATTACTTGGTTGCAGCTGGTGCAATGGGTGACGCAGAATTGCATAGAATTGGGGAAGTTATGATCAAGATATTTGAAGTAGGTTTTTTTTAATTCCTCGTAAAGCAAATAATTTTAATTTGAACTCTTACGTAATTTAGAACAACCTCAAAAATGATCGCATAACTCTTCCACTTATGAAATTCGTCACTCAGTTACTCCAGTCTGGTACCTTATTGCCTTTGATGACGGATGGGTCAGATGCATTGGGCCTTGCTCTAATTGAATTAACTAAAAACGAACTTATCAAATGTGGACGGATTGATAAAATTGTTCTTGGTGTGGAATTATTATGCGAAATGCTTCAAGGAAGTTTAGCAGTCATTAAATCGTAAATAACTATTAAAATTTCATTATAGTAAATTTAAATGAATCATTCCACATTCCATCCAAGTTTTTAATTAATTTAAATTTTAAATAATTTCAGAGCCATGAAGAAACTAACTGTATACTTGGCCCACGCATATCCTCGAATTCGTATTGCGACATCGGAGAAGGTTTACGAAGCCTTATTAACTTATGGTGCAGGAGAATTGTCTACACAAGAGAAAGTTGAAGAAGTCATGAACTTGCTGTCCGAAACGCAATGGGACAAAGAAGTGAATGAGGTTCGTCCAATTCGAAATCAAATTTGCAGTATATTAAACATTCCGCAACCAGTATCATTGAAACCACCTTCGGCATAGGGTAGAATTAAAAAATCTAATTTCATTTTAAGCAATTTCATTTTTGTTGTAACCTTTTTGTAATCACTAATCATAGCTTTTTTGAACTGTCTTTAAAAATATTTGGTACTTTAATGATGCTTTATCATGTTCCAGGCCTTGAAGAAATGCAAGGCGTTTTTAAATTTCCCCGTACTTATAAAACTTGAAAAAATATAATGAAACTATTACTTAACATAACATTAAAATAATGCAAATTGAAAGTTAACTAATATTCATAGCGTCCAACTGTTTTGTTACAAATTTTAGTTAGCAAATTCAATGGCTGAAATAAACGAAATTCACTTTCACATTAATAGGATTTTTATTTAGCAGTGATAACATTGTCATTCCAACAATTCGTACACTCTATTTTGTGATATGTGTAGTTCATACTTGTAAAAATAATACTAGTGATTCCTCAAAATACATTTGTATTACAGCCTCATCAAGTTCACCAGGCCGTAAATTGCAGGGAAATCAATATTCTTTTGGTTTTAAAAGTTGCCTTATTAAATATCTTTAGATATGATTAGCTTCAAATCTATTGGATGGATAAGTTGCATTCATAGTTGTGGCGTGACCCTACGAGATAAGTACGTATTTAACAAGAAAGATGAAAACAGTACAAAAATAATTCCGAGTTTTGCTAAAACATAAAAATAATGGTTCAAATACTATAATCAACAAATAACTACAAACCAGTCTCAATTATAATTGGTAATTAAATTAACAAGTCTATGTTCATGAGATTCATGGAGAGCAAATCATTATCATACATTAAATTAATATACAACAGGGAAGTTCTTTCTTTGGATTTTTGAAAATATGTGATGTTTTTAGTAAATATAATATTTATGGTCCCTACGCTGCGGGGAAAGTGTCAAGACTGATTCTTTGGTATATTCTGAATGACTTCAGATTTAGGTAATACAAGTACTGTGATTTTATATTTTACTTTGCGTGATGGTTATATTTCTTTTGTGCGAGTAAGTAAGTACCATTTTAATGTCTATAACTAGCTCGATCGCTACATTACACATTCGCTTACTATTCTAATTATCTGTAATCTACTCTACAACTACAAAATATGCGGTGTTATGTAAAAATAATACTGCTCTTAAAAAGTGAAGATTTCCTACGTGATAGTGATAGTATTGACATGTAATCGTTGATCTTGTACTGCATATTTTTGTTAGCAGAGGCAAGCTTTGGTTTGGAGGAACACAACATTATATTGAAGCTTTTAAAGCAGACTGCTTTATTTCACTCTTTTTGTCACCTCTTTCCCTACAACTCGTCTTGATCTACCCTAGACAATTTTAAATCTTGCACCATTTCCCATAGTGGAGGAAGAGGTCGCCGTGGCCAAACGTTTCTAGTCTTGAGACTATTCCCAACTCGTTCCAAACGTTCTAAAGCTTTATAGCCTTCCCAAACATTTTGCTCAATCCACTCCATTATAACTCCGTGGTTGAAAATAGGTTTCAGACTAGTTTCAATACTTTTCGCGACAATCTGAAATTGATTCCTTAATCGAGGGACATCAGCCAATACTTCGTCCACTCTGAGTGGGAGTGAATAATTATGTCGAATATTGTAGGGGGTAACCCATCCACGCTTTCTCTCAACTTTTGCGATCAATTCCCACGTTTCAGAAAGAAGAGGCTTCAATCGGAATAGTGACCGGTAAAATGCGGCTCCGGAAAAGTTACATCGGGATGCAAAGCTTAAATCTGTATCTGAACCTTTTAGTAACGCGTCTAATCTGGTATGATAGTTGGGACAGTTTAATAATTGACAGAATTCACGAGAAATGTGGTCGAATTTGTCATAAATTTCGACCGTCGAAAGTTCTCGTGGAGCAGATAGGCGTGCAAGACGATCTTTTGCCATAAGAATTCTGGGATGTGTAAGTTGTCTGGAGTAATTTGGAGATCTCTTAGAAATGTGGGGATGTGGCGATGCTGAATTTTCAGTTGATTTGTCAGGAAATGACACAGACTTGTCAGGAGATGCAGTTGAAGATAATGATGCTGGAGATTTAGAAATGGAGCTTGGAATTTCTTCAGTCTCTTGATTCGGTAACATAAATACTCGATTTTTGATTCGTGCTATGGAACCAACTGGAATTGACATCTGCAAACTGTTGTAGATAAGTGAGGGTAAACCGGCAGGTAATAGTTCGCAAAGTACAGAAAAGTGGTCATATCTCATCCATCCAGTTAGCACCTATGTGATGTAAAGTAGACCATTTGATATTACATTAGACATATATGCATACATATATAGGTCAACCATCGTTTTATTTACTTACCATTCCACCGGTTCCCAGTCCCCACTTTGGCGACTCCCTTGTAATTATACTTATCCACCTGTCTGTATTATCCGCATCTGGAAAATAATAGATAATAGTTTATGGTCTACATTTCTCTATTTCATTATGTTGTTTCTTAATTGTTAACTTACGTCGACTCATTGGTGGAATACTCAAAGTCTGAAATGGCAATAATATAACAAGTTAATAATAGATATCTGAATAAGAAATATACCGGTACCCAATTTTACTTAACACATACCTCCCCAAATGCACCTTTAAACGCTCCTATTATCAAGTCAAGTCAAGTTTATCGTGTCAATTTCTAAGTAAAAATATAAATTGTAAATATTAGTATTAATAATACCTGCTCCCCAAACGGTAGGGAAAATATCTGCATATTTCTCCCAAGCATCCCAACCGACGAACCTGTCAACATCTATCCAGCGAAAAATAAAACAAAACATCATATTACTCAACTGTAAAACTTGTGGAAATCAAAATTTTGTTGCATATCTCAATAAGTAAACTCTACGTACCTTCCGCATATACCCAAACCATTGGTTCCACTAAGGAACCGATTCCAGATTCATTCAACCGTCGTAAAGAAATAATTCGAAGCATGTCATCCCAAATAATTGGAATTCGTCCATTTCGTCGCACATATGTTGCGACATCTGAACAAGTATCATGTATTTTTTTTTAATATTTGGTAACAATCAATCATATTTAATATCAAACAAACAATACCTCGAACATGGTTCAGAAACAAATCTTCTTTATATTCCGATGCGGCCGTGCAAATTGGGCAGAGTCGAAGATTGTAAACTTCATCACACCCAATATGCACAAATCTGGCTCGTTTATGCAATTCCAAAGTCTGAAAAATTAAATTGTGGCTTTATTTTCTTGACCAACTTTACATCAAAAATACAGCTTCTATTTTCAACTTACCTGATCAATCATTTCCTTGATAACTTTCATAGTCTCCGATTTTGAAGGACAGAAAGATTGTGGATCTTGATCAATTTCTCTCAAATGACGAAACTCTGGACCCTTAAGGACAAACTCGACGTGGCCAAATGTTTGTACCAAAGGGATCACTTCAAAATCCAGTACCAATTCAGCAAAATTAATTAATTCCTCTGCTTCTTCGCGAGTATAGCCTCCTTCAGTCATAGACACATTTGCTAACGATCTTGTCCATGGAAAAGTGTCTTCCCATTCCAGTAATAAGCCATTTATTCCTGCCTTCTTTGCTAGTTTTAATACCTAAATAAATGGATCATATCATATTACCATTGGTTGTAAAGAAATATTATGAAAAATTGCATTCCGTCAACAACCATCTATGCATACCTCTTTTAAGTATGATATCTTGGGAGGTGCTGGAAAAAAGACGTTTTATGAAGTGTGGATTTACATTGACCCAAAAAATGCAAATTTGAGTGTTGTTGTATAAACATACCTCCCTTCAAATCGAAATGTAGTAACCTTGATTCAATCACATTTGACATCATAGGTCTCTGTTCTAATTCCTCCAAACTTAGCACAGGTTTCCCATGATGATGATTATGATGTCGAAGGTGTCTTGGAGATGCTTCAGAATGCACCCCCTCTGAATTCACACTCTTTTGATGCGTACTATAATCCAGATCGTTATTATTGCTATCCACCACCAAAACGGCATCTTCTCCCCCATCAAATCCAACGTCCTTATCCCCATTCACGGAAGAACTCCTTCCTTGAAATTCTGACCTAATTCCAGGACGTCTGGCATGTTGCTCAAAGTCGAAATTGTGCATCCCATTGGTAATATGTCCCCCGTCCGGGGGGTAGTATAAAAATGTCACAATCACAACCACAATTACCACAGAGAAGATGAAACAGAGGGTGAAAAAGAGTCGAGGCTGACTGCCTCCTCCTCGACCACTGAAGATTGCACAGCAGTCAGTAGGCATGTCGCAAAACTTTTTAAATACTTTACGAGAATTAGCACATGCACACAACTCCCTCCTTATACTAATATTAATTTATAGCACTTTCTCTTGTATACACTTTGCAGAAATATATTTGAGTGAAAGCCCTTTTTTGATGAAGGTTGCTTGTTGTTTCTTATTGAAGTGATAATCGTAGTATTGATATGGGACGAATAATTTGAAAGATTGTGATGTGTTGTATCTGAGGTACATTTGTTAATTCATGAGACGATGTATAAGATTGACTCCACGACGATCTTAACTCAATAAGAACGCTCTTCAGTGTTCTGCATGATTGGTAAAATAAGGGGAATTACCCACACACACAACCGAACTACAGCTACATGACATTTCCTTCGGATTCGGAATTACCGTATTTTATTTCCCTTTTCCTTCTTTTAAGGAATCATGAGCGGAACTGAGTCTAAAAACTAAAGGAAAAGTTTTATATTTCTTTATGTCATTCAATTCAATAACAAGGAATTGATTTAATCAAGTCCTATGAACCGGTTAAATGCCTATCTACTATACAAGAATAAGCAATAATAAGTCGTCCTTCCTCACTTTCTTCTTTCACTTCTGAGATCAAGGTGATATTTTTATCAGAAATACAAGATATTAATAATAATATTATTTTATTATCCTTCATTTTTTGTTATCTGAATCTGCGAATGAAGAATGTAATACTGTCTTGAGATTAGATTGTGTAAAGTTAGGCACAGAATTTCATACGCACAAGTTTTTTGTAAGCTTCTTGCTTAAAACTTTAAATCACTACTAACTCACTCCCAAACAACAATCCATTCCTTCCCAACCCAACTCTGTAATATAACAATAGAATTTCGACTGCAATTTCTTTAAAGCAATCTTCTTGTGTTGCGTTGTGTGAATACACGCGTTTTTACAAAAGTAAAATAACGGAACCAGCCTTATTATTGTTCCAACCTAGTAAGACTACGTACCGTGACAGACCCTGACCGTGTTATACTACTTACAAAGTTACAACAACTCTAAATCTTTGTAAAGTAGTGGTAAAAGAAGACTGTGGTAAAGGAAATCGCAATCTGATTTTATTTTACACACCTAATTTTGCTATCTCTTGTCTTCTTCACTGTAACTTATCCCACGATTTTTGTGGCTTACTTGCAAATGAATGAAGTCAACTCAACGACTCATGCTATTGAATTGCCCTACACATACTATTTTATTTAACCCATTGTTTAATAATTTAATTTAATGGATTTTGTTAGTTTTGTGACCTGGGTACTAACTAGACGGACATACATTGAATAAACGACACCACTATGGAATGGTATGGAATTGCTTCAGGCCATAAATAATACTGTATATTACATGAAGGGAGCCCGTATAAAAGAACACAAGAAGAAAACCTTGGCAAAGTGTAACCTTCGGGTTTGCCGGCGCAATAGGCTCGGATTTAGAAAGAGTAGTTGCATACAAAATAGCGGATATACATAAAGGGTTGTTTTACGAGTAGAGGAAGTAAGGTAGAAGTGGTAGGTGTAGAATTCGAAGGATAGAATAGGATGCACAGGATATGGAACTAGTTCAGTAGGAAGAATGCAATAGAAGCATGGAACTCGTTTATGTCTGTGTACAAATCTAATGCATTTTTAATAAGGTAGGAGAGAGAGAGTTAGCTTTTAGCTCTTGCTGGTAAGTCAGTCAATCAAGGAAGGGAATAAGGTGGGTTGGGTGCTTTAAGTTTTGGTTGGTTGGGGAGAAAGCAAACTGGGCCATTTTTGACATTATTGCGTGTTATGTATGTATGTGATGAATGGGATGGAATGAAAGAGAGGGATTGCCTGTCCAGGCATGTAATTTGGCCAACAAACATATATAGTGAGTGAATAGTAGATAATCCTCTTTTATTATAATGCGTAAGTTTGATTGCATGCTCACATTTTAAAGCTATATATGCGTTTGTTATACGAAATGAGTAATGTGTAAGTTGTAAGTAGTGGCAGTATTGCAAAACTGATAAAATTGAGATGAACTGAGATTACTAATTAATAATATCATCTGCTGCTTATCTTCATGTAAAATATAAAAGCTCAAAACGTAAAAGGATCACAAACTGCTAGTCACACAACTAATTTAAAGGGATTGTTCGTCATTATTCGTGGAGGAATCTGGCTATTCATATAATCTGTTGAAAATACCACACGCGGTTAATCATTCCTTGTCTCAGACTTTTAAATATTGCACAAAGTATTGTTATCACTATTGTGGTTATTCGGCAATAATATGCGTTTTGTATAAACCTATCTATTTATAATGTTGGAGTTGTGGCAAATTCAGAATTTGAAGGCAATTGAGTTCTCAACATTTTTGCATGCAAATCAGATTCAGGTGAATCTTCCTCATCATGCAAAAAAGTACTCGACATTTTAACCGCTGTGACCACAAGGCAAAGCATAACCGGCCCGATGATAGCACCTTGCATTCCAAAATAGAAAATTCCACCAGCCACGGCAAGGCCAGTTAAGTAGGGGTGACCACCCCCCTTTATCTCTGAGTAAATATGCGTGTCTACCATCGACATGGGTGCCATTTGTGCAATCTATAGAAGAAGTAATACATTATATGTATATTCATATATAAATATGACAATGGATTATGAATGTTTATATCCTCACCATCATTAAAATTGCTAGAGTCCATTCTCCTTGGATCAGGAAAAGTTCAAGTACAGCAGGCAACGCTGCCCAATATGGTGTAAGTAATGGAACTGCTCCAAAAAGTGCAGCGAGCAGCGAAGGGACAAACACAATGTTAATTTGGAATAAACTATGAATTAGCCAGGTCCACATTCCATAAAAAGTTGCCATTTTCAGAGAAGCAGTGAAGACACTGTTAACTGCAAATTAAAATGATGAGCCATGAACTACTAGAATTACTGAACTACGACAAATCGTTTGAAAAATTTACCGGATTCTTCAATAGCCGATAACAGTCGACTGCTATATTTTCCATCTCCGGGAATACTAGATCTAAAGACTTCGACTGGCTTATACACTGACGTAGATGAATTCAGAAGATAGAACAAAGCAGTGAAGAAGACAATAAAGTTTAGCATAAGATTCACAATGGCAGATCCACCTACAACAAAAACCATATATGATTAGAGCTTCATGGACCATATTCTATTTAATATTTATTTTATTCCAACCTCCAAACACCACCGACAAAACAGACATGATAGCTGATATGGCAATCGATATATTGCCAACTAAAATATTCCACGCAGACTCCAAAAGTGACATTAGTGTTCCCAAATTTGCTTTTGCGTAATCCACAAACACTGAATAATCCAGTAATTGTGGAACAGATTTGCCTGTTTCTAAAAGTTCATTCCATTCAATGCCTCGGTCGTGATCGGATATTTCCTGTGAATATGAATTACACATTGTACGTAATGGCAATACTAAATGTGAAAGATATAAATAACTTCCAATTCCAAAGTTATAAATTACCGGCTTAGACGAGTCATTATTAACTGTGCCTTCCCATGTTTTGTTCCATGACATGTATACTTTGTCCCAAAGTTCTATCACTTGCTTTTCAATTTCTCTGGCTTTTTCGGGATCTTTCTCTTCTATCGAGTCTCTGATAGTGTTGGTGATGTATTCCTTTCCATATACGTACTGTAAAAAATAATGATCATAATTAATGTAAACAAAACTTATGCACAAGCCTAACCCAAAATGAGAATTAAAAGTATTACAGCGTTATCGACTGCAGACCCCATCATAAACTCCCACCCTTCAGGAAGCATTTCCGAAATTTCTGGATGTTGGGAAACTGTGGTGTTGACAAGGTCAATACTGACACGGACTAAATGGTCTCCTTCGAGGTACACTTGAGTTGCAGCGAAAACAAAGAATAACACTGCAATGATTAGCACCATAACTAAAATCACGCTCGATGCCACCGGATCCAAATACGCTTCACAAAATTCGCAAAGCTTTCTATCAGCGATTAACATAATCCTGAACAAAACTCGGACCGGTTGTGGAAAGACATTGTCTGTAAAACATTAGCATGTTGTAATTATTAGTTTATTCTGAGTTTAAAAAATCTATGTGAACTAACCACTGAGTTCGTCTGCTTCATTTGAATAAAACTTTTCTAGCGAATCTCGAACATTTTTTTGCAGAAATTCTGTTGCTCCGAATTTAAGGCAGAGTTTTTTTATTGCATAATATAGCACAGGAATAGGTAGTAATCTGACCAGCCAGAGGTGATGCCAAATCTAAAAATAATTTGTAGTTTTCATTGTAACATGTCCTACAATTTGGACAAATGCAATAAAAATTAAGAACCCACCTGTACAACAAGACATGATAAAAACACTCCGTATAAAAATTTGTTGCTGTCAATTAATCCATAGTCTATCTCATCTTCTGAAATTTCTTCGTCGACGTTTTGGGGGTGACAAGTGTCTGGCTTATCTTGAGCTTGACTCTGAATGGTTTTATTCAGAACAGTTTCAAGTAAGGTACCTCTAGCCTTGGGCGTTGACGGTGAAAATGGCGATGTTATTTTTCCACTCGAAGAGCATCCACTTATGTCTAAACTGCTACTTCGCGACAACTTTGGAGTATTTCCCATCCCTAAGACTAATTTTGTCGCCAGCAATGAAATATGCGGAATTGCATAACTGAAAAGAAAAGAATTGTCAATCTTGAATTTACTAATATAAAGAAATGGAGTCATGTCACCTTGACTTTATGGATTTCTGACGAAAGTAAGCAATGGTACCAGCTCCCATGCAAATTATAAATGGAACTAGAATTGTATATGGAAGATTGCAACAAAGATACAAAAATGTCATTGTCCATGTAACAATTGAGAGAATTTTCAACAACATCAACTCCATCTCAGGCACTTGCTTTCCAGGTTGTGTGACAACATCCGGGACATCTTGGCCAATATCCGTTGTTGATTCATTTTTTTCAGGGGAGTCCAGAATTGTCTCATTTTTGGGGAATCGATTGAGTTTCTGATTTCTAATAAATCATTCACTAATAAATTAGTCTCTCCAAAATGCACTAGCTTGTGCTCATTACCTGACAATGATTGTATGCAAAATAACTCCACCATACGAAACGATCAACGCAAATACAATTTCGCTTCGAACAAATCCCAACACGGTGTAAACAATGGAATACAGCGTCGTAATAATCCACTTTAATATCAGCCCCAGCGTCACCGGAGGGTTGTAGTACAGCACATATCTGATTAATTAATTCTTGCAAAAATAATTGCCTCTAAATTAATAAATAATAAGGACATACGTTGTAAAGAACAGTGCAAAAGCTCCCCCAATGGATTTCCAATAATTATAAATGTTATCGCCAATCTGGTCAAATATCCTATCGGTTATCAAAATCGGACTAGACGCCACCTGAACAACGAACGGAACCCTGGATTTCTTCACATCCTCCATCCATCCCTTTGCAAATGCCACCAATCTTCTTTTAAAAGGATAAAGTACCTAAAGAGTAAGAATGATTTTATTAGTTGGTTAACTAAAAAATCGATTAATCAATTTATTTACTTACGCTTCCACACAGCAAAGCCCATAGAAGACTTTTTATAAAGGGCTCCAAAATGCAGTATCTATTGAATAAATGATATTATTAGTTGGTTAACTAACTAAACGATTAATTAATAATTCAATCAATTTACGTACACTGCCCACAATGCCACAATCGATATGCCGGCTAGGATCATCGCAATCACATTGTAGAAGGCATATTTCAGAGCCTTATCATGACCCGAGGGCAACAGTGACATCGCTGTTGCCAAATTACGGGATCTTAAGTCCGACAAGGATAACGTGCCTCGCATTTTTAGTTGTGGTGCTTGGTTGTGTAAATTATCAATTTTTCTGGTTTATTATTAATTCTTAATAACTAAATAACTAAGCTAAATTAAGTCAACTAATCTTTTTTTTTTAATAATTTGCGTCATTTCCATAAATAGAGTTGTTTACGATGAAGTAAATAAATAGCACATTTTGAGACTGATGCCGCCTGCTGGATTTCTCGATTTGACCAAATTTAGAGGCAGTTTTGGGAAAGAAAGTCCATTGTTGTTTGAATGCTGCTGTTGAACAGTTGACACTTTTTTGGTGTTCTTTTATATATTTTCCACAAAATAAATTGTGAAAAAAGAAAAAAGAGTTTTTAATTTTTTAAATGTAAAATATTTTACAGAAACGTCATTACCAAAATTTTAAGGTATTGCGCTAAAGGGAAAATTCCAACTGCATTTTTTGGAAATGTGGAATTGAAATATGTTCATTTTAATTTTCAGCCGGACCCAGAGGTATTTTTAGAAGAAGAAACACGAAATAATGGCAGCATCTCAATCTTCTTTCCGGTCCCGTGAATTTGGAAGCGGTTCTAATAACGTCGCCGCTGGTCCAACAGGATTCCTGAAGAAAGCAGCGCAAATGGAAGAAAACGATGTCTTTTACTCTGCAGCGGATAATGTTCCGTCGATTGGTGGTAATTGACCATATTTTTAGAGGTATTGAATATAATGACATTTTGTAAAGGGATGAATTGCATGTGCGCAGGTAAAGGTGGTCTATGTAATGGGGTCAGAAGAGTTCAAGCACTTGGCGATTCGTCAAACAGCTTAAAAAAGTCTAAATCAGGAGGTCTTGGGAATTTTAACCGCTTTGGATTCCAGAAGCCAACCCCTCTGCCTTCCAAAAAGCAAACAACTCGTAGCGTCAACACTGCTGAGGATTTTTCTAACAATAAATATGCGAGTTGTACCAAAGTTCGATCCAGCTCTGTACCAGTGGAAAAGTCTTTATTGGATAACCAACAAATTAAAGAGGAATTCAATGATTTCCACGATTTTGGGGATGATTGGTATCCAGAACCGGAGTACTTACGAGATATTTCAGACCAAGCTTTCTTTCATGATGTTATATCCCCAATTGAAATTAATTGGGATGAAACTAATGAAATAACGAGGAATGAGGACGATTTGATTGGAGTTTGGGAGAATGAAATTGATAGTGCTCAAGAAGAGGATGACTTGAATTATCCGGAAATAGAGAAACTCCCGGCGAGTTATACTACACAAACAATGGACGACCCAAGTCAGTAACATAACGCAATAATTTAGAATTTGTCTTTGATTTCAAAAATATGTTCGTTTCAGTTTGGTTCAGGATGCAGGACATGCACATCTGTTGCGAAAAAGATGATCCTACCATTTCAGGTAATTATTATCATAATAGGGTTTTGTTGTATATTATGGTTTCATGACCAATTATTATTTCAGAACCTCCCAAGTTGGAATTTGATTTGGAAGGTCATTCGTCCTTCATTTCTAGTGAGTCACATTCTTATATGTAGTAATTAAGACAATGTTGAATGTTGAAATTAATCTGATCGCTTTTCAATCCAGATTATTTGTCGGATATTCAAGAGAGTGTTGACTGTGATTCATTTTATGTGGAAAGTACTTCTCCTTAACCCGTCATTACAGTACAGAATACTGAAAACCTGCACTTACATTCTTTATTCTATTAATTCTATATTGTTGAATGAAGTCTGCACTATTTAGCCCGAATCAGGGCATATTCTTGCCTTGTGATCTGATGTGATCTCTTGCCTATTTATAATGTCAATAAGTACTTCCCTTTCCTACCCTACACACTCGAACTGATTCACTGTGATGATATACCTTATATAGTGATATGTCATACTGATATTATTATAATATAAAATAATGTCCTATCTTTAATTAAAATAGTTGAATGTGCATGAAAGAACAATTTTACGAAGCGTTTATATTTTAAAAATAAGCGTCTGAATTACTGTGCTAAAGTCGTCCATTCCATTTTTCAAGTTTCAGTCTTTTTTTAATTGAATACTCAATGTATAATGATTTCAAAAATATTAAAGCACACTTTTTAAAGAATTCGAGGTTAATTATTAAGAAAATTATTTGTTCCATTTTTTGCAGTTTAAGCCTCGATTGCTCTATTACGTTAAATACATAAGCTTCTCCACAAATCCTACACTTCAAATGAATTCATTCTATATCGCTTTTTTTGCTTCCTTTCCTTTTACGTGCCCCTCTTAAATCAAAAGCCAACTAGCCAACCAATGCCAATTCATGGTAATTCCTTTCATAACGGTAATGCTAACTGTTTTTACCACACACACAGTAAGGAGGGCGAGTGTTTACCAACAAGTTTTGTAATTTTAATCAAGCCACATTCAATTTAGTTTTGTTTTGTCATTTTGAAGAGTCAGACATATGCAACTTTAGATTACCATTGATCATTTAGTATCAAATCAACTATTTGCAGTACTAGTTAGTAATGAGTTGTAATTTGGCGTGCTCATCCATCAATGAATGTGTGACCCTGGCCTGGACTAACTACTGTATACTGGATAACTTTTTTGTATAGATAAATGGAGTCTCATCTCATTCATGTAAGGAATAGCCTAGTTAAATTGAGGCGAGATTTGTTAATCGTTGTTGGTTTGCCAGTAAACAACCTCGCTGCAAACATTATTACATGAACAGTAGCAACTACAGATAGTGCCAAAAAAATTGTGGTAATAATCAGCAGTGTGCAGCTGAATCTGTGCAATTGCTATATTTTGTGAATTTCTTGAACAACTCCAAAAAACTGTGACTATTTAATACCTGTTTGAAAATAACTCAATGATGGCTTCTTCCGTGGAGTATTTTGAACTGGACTGCAAAGAAGGTCGTGAATGGAACCAACTCTGTTCCCCCGAAATATACGATGAAGGTTACATAAAACTTGGGAAGACAAAAGGAGTATTTGCCAGGAGTTATCTTACATTTTATGAACGCATAAAGAACTTTCCGATTAAAGATGATGATGTCTGGGTTGTGTCTTTTCCAAAAACTGGTAAGACGTGGTTCTGTTAAATTAAATATCTATATAACTACACAGCTTCTTACGAAAGGATGCAACCTTTGTTAAGAAGAAGAGCTCATCATCTATCATCATTTCAGCTTTGTAGCTTTTAGTGCAAACTTGCAATCTCTTTCTCTCTCTCTGATTTATGTATGATACTAACTAAAATGCAGATATTTTTTTATATTATTGATAAAATGAAAACCTTTCAGGAACAACATGGACCCAAGAAATGGTTTGGTGCATGATGAATGATCTCGATTTTGATGCGGCAAAAGTTGATTTGGGAAAAAGATTTCCATACTTTGAGTAAGAAATTAATCTCCCAATTATTTTTCTTTCTAGAGTAGAACTTTCTCCAAACTTTTACTTATCTTTTATGTAAGAAAATTGACAAACTCCAATTTTTCAGCTTCATTACAGGAAAAACTCATTCATTTCATCTCTTTTTCAATCATGACTAATTGTTACTTTTTCTTTTTGACTTTAACTAGAGTCCGAGCAAATTGGTCTCCCAGGTTGGCATCAATCATTGAGAAAAACGTCGTCCAAAATGAAGATGTGGCTTCTGACAAAAAGAACTTTTTCCACGATAGTTTTACTCTGGCTGAAAACATGCATTCACCTCGTTTTATGAAAAGTCATTTGCATTTTTCACTCTTACCAACTCAACTAATTGAAAGATCTACAAAGGCAAAGATGATCTACGTGGCTAGAAATCCTAAAGACACTTGCATCTCTTTCTATCATCATTCTTGCTTGTTGGACGGCTATTCGGGAACTTTGGAGCAGTTTGTGGAGCAATTTATCACGGATAATGGTTAGAACATTATGCTACACTCTTGAACACAAAAGAAAGGCTTCTTTTGCCACCTCAACCACGACTTTCACCATTGTCAACTCTGTCAAATATCTACATATTTAAACCGTTCCGTGTGCAGATATAGGAAAATTGAGTGGTTATAGCAAAGCAAGTTTAAATTCCGTTTCGTAAGGTTGTATCAACAGAAGGAAAGACTTTCACCCACTTTCTCCTCCTCTGTTTTTCTGCTTTTTGAGATTCCATTCAATCTTATTGCTGTTGTATGCAATCGGAGTTCCTTAATAACACCAGGTCCATTTGAGTTTGTGAAAATTTTAAATGAAAATGATAATGCTACTTTCTCCTTGCTTATATAGTAGAATACAGATAGCTATTACTTTGGTATTCTCGTCCAGTGGAATAATCCCTTTATTTCCATTTGAATGGAGCCGTTTGGAATT
Source organism: Folsomia fimetaria (assembly GCA_034695645.1). Lineage (NCBI taxonomy): Eukaryota > Metazoa > Arthropoda > Collembola > Entomobryomorpha > Isotomidae > Folsomia > Folsomia fimetaria. The sequence goes on along the minus strand of JAQFZJ010000215.1, from coordinate 22,514 downwards.
TAAATGGAATGAATCTCCTCATTTCTACTTAGTTGTTTGTCTGAATGTTTTGTCAACTATTGTATTCTGTTTGTGTGGATATTCCTTCCTTCTAGTTTTCTGTGCTCCTTTCTGGACTCATGTAAAAGAATTTTGGGAGCTTCGAGACATCCGTGATGACATCCTATTTCTGACGTATGAAGACATGAAAAAGGTACAAATCTGCATTTTTATTACAATCCCCAACGACTTGTTTTTTTCTGAAAGGAAAAAGTAAGGCTAAGAGAGAAGAGATGATGGAGATGGATGCACAACATGTTAGATTGAATATGTGTATGCCAAACTTTTATATGAAATGTGTATATTCTTTCTTATTTCTTTCGTGTTTGAACAATATGTTCTGCAATACCTGTTGGTGATGATATATCTGTACATACTTCACATTGGATTAAATTCAAAATTTAATTTATTTCACGTAAAAATATTCAAATTTTATTCCTTCTATTATCAAATTAGCAAACTGAGAGTGAAATGTCTATCTTTAACTTTTGACAAGGTCACAAAAGTCACTGGTTCAAAAAATGGTTGTGAGAAAGATGACGATGATGATAATCGACGTCATGCACCGTTATTTGTTTACTTTGCAGGACCTCCCTTCTGTTATTAGACGAACGGCAGAATTTCTTGGAAAGGAAATGAATCCGGAACAAGTTGAGAAATTGGCAGAGTATCTAAGTTTTGAAAACATGAAAGTCAATCCTTACGTGAATCAAGAGTGTGTTGTTGAGAACTTGAGAAAAATTCATGGAAGAACGTACGACTCTCATTTTATGAGAAAGGGTAAAGTTGGATCATGGAAGGAAGAACTTTCTCCACAAGTTGTGGCCAAAATGGACGCTTGGATTGAAGCAAATAAGATTGAAGGGCTGTATTAAAGATATTATTTTGGTTGATTTGGTACAAATAGAACGAGTTCTATTTGTACGCATTGTAAATTAAGCATGGAATTTTAAACACGGTATTTTATATATCATTGAAAATTTAATTAGATTCAAATGCAAACTTTATTATTTAAAAGGTATAAGTGAAGAAAATATACAAAGTCAAATTCCATCATGACCAAACTTTGCATACAATTTCCTTCATTTTCATCATTTTACTTTCATCCTGATGAAAGAAAGGAGGTCATTTCTTTGATACGAACTACATTGAATCAGAATTGGAATTGAGCTACAGGTGCTCCATCCCCGCAGACACAGGCGACACGAACCAAATTGGATTTGTACAGAAGGAAAAGACTGGCATGATGAAGGAATCACAAGGTAAGTCCATATTGGTTTTCTTGCTATTTTGTTCAACGAACCGTAAAAAAGTCCGCGTTTCGTTCCGTCAAATTAAAAAATTCTTGAAATAAAGAAACTAACAGAGAAATAAAAGAATTTGTTGGAAGTAAGAGAAAAAAGAAGAATGGTAGAATTTTTAAGAAGTGTTCATTGTGTAAGATGAGGCTACCCGTACTGGGTAGAAATTGAGGAAAACAAGAATAGGTCAACCCGCTCTCATTTCTCGGTAAAATGAATGGGTGAATTTGACAATAAAGAAGTTGAGTGAATCATGTGACATGACGTTGCGTTGGACTAATGAAATCTCGTCCAACTTCTTGCACTGGTGAGAAAGATTCTTCCGCCTCATCCAACTGGGGTAGTGAAAGTTGGTGACTTGTGAAAATTCGAACAGATCGAATCATCATCATCACAAGCAATAAAATAATTCCTGCGTAAGACAATTGCTACTGCTACTTAAGATTGAACTCTACCAAAAAGATGGGAATGCAATAAGATGAGGCTACAACAACAAAATGAAGAAATCAATATTTGGTCAGAAAGAATCTGTCTTTTCTCCAAACAAAACAAACATAAACTAGGTCGATGTCAATGTTAAATAAAATCCAAAAAAAGTAAAGCAAAGCAAAAAGTTGAACTTTCCATCGTCCTTGGTTAAAGTAAAACTGAACTTCACTGACCATAAAAGACGATACTATATACATACATACATGCTCCTTTCTCCAACAATGTTCTCCTTTCCTTTCCTTTCCTTTTACTCCTCTAAAAGTTAGCTGCGGGCCATATCAACTCGACATCCTCCATGTCCCTGTGGGAATAGAGAAATCAAAGCAAAATACAAAGTGTAGTTGTGTTCTAAAGAAAAGAATCAAGGAAAACGACCGACCGACCAGAGACAACTCAGGCAGAAGGCAGAGATTAGTTGCCCGGCCAAACCGACAAAGCAAAGCAAAGCAAAGGCAAGAAAGAAATAAAAACATTACATTCCAAGCAGACACCAAAAACACTACTCGTCTGCACTGTAGTGTTACAGCTTAAATATTTCTGTTTGTGACAAACCCAGAGAAAGCAAAAGAGACAGGCGGGCATTCTGCTTCTTTGGAGTGTAAAAGTAGATCTACCAGACTAGACTGCGATTATTTCTTTCACCAACCAAAACCATCTATGTAACAATTATTTCTCATTTTCACCATCTAACCATTATTAACTCGTTAGTGAGCTCAACACACTTGCAAACTGTCGTCTAGTCCAATTTAACTGGAAATGGGGATGCTTATATACATACTTACATACAACAAGGCTTAAATAAAATGGCATCATTTCCATCTTGAAAAGAACCTTTTACTTATAATGCAATGTGATTGTTGAACAATCTTCAAATTATTTCTGTTATCCGACAACAGATTTTAGATAACCATTTGACAGGATGTAATACAAGCGACAGTATTGCTGATTTTTTTCCAGAATTCCACAATAATAAAGGATGATTTCATTTTATGAGGTTGTAAATCCCTTTTACTTTCTTTCTGTCTTCATCTGGTAATATCAGAATAATGTACAATGTATGTAGCAAAGCAAAGCAAGCAACATTCATGCATGCATGGGTGGATTGGATGGATGGATGGATGGGTGCTACTTTAATGATACCACACACAATACAATTTTATCACCCACCCATCAAATCAGGTATGACATTTATCCAACCTCGTCTATACATAGCAAGTTGTAGATCCGTAGGATTTTCTCCTGTGATAGACAATATTCTGTCTGATCTGACACACACATGCCAGACCACATTATTTGCCTACGTATTCCACATTTGAAACATAATAACATTCTAGATTTGGATACTTCCCTTTTATGTGGGTACCTAAGGTCGTGCTTTGCTTGTTGTGGGTGGGAAGGAAGGAAGGATCTTCGAGCGAGGTAATAATATCGACAAGGATAACCCCATCACACACACACCACCAGCAAATGTACCGCAACGCAACGCAAAGTAACGAGACAAGATCCAAATAAGATATCAACTGAACTGAGCCGTGGAGTAGTGTCGCGACTATCCTAATGTTTATCCCCGAAACGTTTACACTTTGCAAGAAGGCAATAAAATTCCGTACTTTACTTTCTCCCATTGCAACACTTTGTGAAAGAAAGAAAGATCCAATGTCTCGTTATGCAAATTGAATTTCAAGCAAAATGATGAGAAACTCTGAGCTCCCATATTTTCAAAATATTGAAATTGGATCGGCTTTTCAGAAGCAATGACAGGAATATATGGTACAAAGACGTATAGTGAGAGACCGATTACTTTGTTGACTGTTTCTTAGCGTTAGCTGAATGTCACCCATTCTGGCGATTATGCTAAGAACTATAAATATATATTAACATTTTACGCTTATGTAACTTTTAAAAGATAAGTGGGGTAAACTAGATAAAAATATTGTTTAATAACGCCAAAAATTTATATTGTTAGTTTTATTTAAGATTTAGTATTTAAGATTTAGTGGACTCCTTTAGCGCTCTTCTCTGAGAAAACATAAAACGTACCAATATACATATGTAAGTCCCATTTAAATGACACTTGATCATGAGTTTATATTCTGTACACCCTTTAATGAATTTGGTTCACCATGCAGGGTTAATTTGTGGTCAAACTCTTAACATTTCATTAAAGAGAATAATGCAGTCCCGTTATGTTATACAGATACCTATATTAATTCAACCTTTGCCTTCATCATGATATCATTCATATCCGCTTGTTTACTTGTTCAGAATCACGAGATTATATCTCCCTTCGTTTGAACTTAATGGAAATGAAATGAGAACAAGTCTTGCATTTTAAATCTGTATTTGTTTGTAATCTGAGCGCATTTAACTACTTGATTCCTTTTCATGTATGCATAATGACATCAACATGAACCATGAACTCAGTGTACAGTCATGTGTTTGAATTAAGTGGAGTGCTTTAATTTAATTTAAACTTATTACATCACACACATAACACACAGATGTTTTAGAGATTACTACTGCATGTGTTTAAATTCGTATACATATGTACATACAACGTCAAGTCTGGATTTGGATAAAGACCTCACTTAAAATAATAGTTTCCCAAAGAGCAGTGCGATCTAAATTGCAAAGTTATTCGTAAAATATACATTTATTTTAGGTTTGGTTGAAGTGCAACCGAAACAAGATGCCTTGTGAAATTGTGGATGTTGGAGAAATCGCTGGAAGTTTCAGGTAATTGTACATACATTGTGAAGTGAACCTTGTGAATATATGAATAAAATCTTTGGCAAATAAATCGAAAGCATAAGCAGAATGCGAATCTGTTAGGAATAAAGTAACAAGCATATATAAGGATTGTCATATCATTTTGCATCCTTATCGGGTGTCATGAAATGTATTAATAAAGCTTTTTATCCTTCTTCATATACAAACTTTCTCCATATTTTATTTTCTCCTTCTTTGGCCTGTTCCAATCTCTCTCACTCGTGATTTTGTGTGTGTAGCTTTCTTTCTATTTAGAATACATGGGCCTCGTCATACTGACTTCTTCTCCATTATGATACAGATATAAGAAGATATCAATAAAAGCAATTTATTAAAATTGACTGTTAACATATTGTTCTACTCAATCAGGGAAGAAATACTAGCCGCCATAAAGAAGGAAGAGTCTTCCCCTAAATTGGTAGGATTTTTGTCGAATGGCGACCCAGCAGCAAAGACTTATTCCGCACTTACGGCTCAGTCGTGTCTCTCTGTGGGGATAGAGTATGAGATTCGACACGTGGATAAGGAAGAGTTGGAAGAGAAGATTGTGGAGGCAAATGACGACAATTCGGTTCATGGTGGGTCGACATACAAATAAGTTCAATTCTGTTTATCATGGATATGATGATGATAAGGCCTGTAGTAAAGAAAATTCTGTATTTTTTCAATTTAGGTATTATTGTCTACTATCCCGTATTTTGTTCACGACAGGTATGTGATAAGCTGGATGATCTATTGTCATGCATGCGAAGTACATAAATAAAGAAATATCCCATAATATGTATTACTTAATATCAGTGCACGTCTGGTATTTAATAATGATGTAACCACAAATGCCGAAAGTATTTTTGGCCCTTATTAATAAGACGGATGACAACATATTAAGATAAATATGTCAAATACATGAAACTAATTGAACTCATAAAATAATATCCTATCCCAAAGTACAACGTTTAATCAAGGACAGTACATGCTGTAATGTTTGCGATTTTACTAGTGGAAAGGGCGTGAAGGAATTTATGCTAATAATAAAAAGGCTGTCCCTCCTAGTTTAATTAAAACGGTTAGTTGACAAAGACGAAATAGATTTGAAATTAAACTTGACAAGACATTCTCAGATGACTCAGGATTGAACTGGAATGGAAATCGGTTTAAATTGAAGGGAAGCTTGATGCTCCAGGAGATAATGCATTATCTTGAGAAACAAAAGTTGACAAGGTAGAATGTCAATCTGTCATGTTAATTGGATTTACTTGTCTTATGGTATTTGTTAGAGAAGACATCAAAACTGTTCTTTTTGACTTATTCCTTTCTTTCTCCAGCTTCATCCATTCGTTTTTTTTCGTTTTGCTTTAGAAAAAGAGGGATCTTATGTTATGTAACCTTCTTCTTATAACAATTTCAGGACCAATATTTGCAAAATGTTGTAAGTGCAAAGAAAGACGTGGAAGGGCTCTGTCATAAATATGTAATAATTTATATAAATATTGTTTCTAAATATTAGACTATCATAAATGTATTCAAATCTTTCTTTAGATTTATAATATGTACCACAACGTGAGATTTTTGGATGAAGGGAAAGAGGTTAAATCTATTATTCCATGTACACCGCTGGCAATTGTGAAGGCAAGTTTCAAAAATAATTCTACAATGTCAAATTAAGTAGTTAGTTATACCCACTCCACACATATTCAATTTCCCCCCTGGTCACTTGAATGAAATGGTACCCAAATTTATGAGCGTTTTGGCGTAATTCTCAATTTTTCTAAACTTTCTCTGCAAAACTAGTGGTCTAGATTAGTAATAAATTGAGCCCTGAGGTTGGTTCCGTATTATATCCACACATTTTTAATATGAAGTGAAAGTTTTCCTTCCTCTTCTTTTATTTTTCAATGCTGAACCTTATGCTCTGCGTATTTCCTGCATCAAATTTGAATTATACGACCGTTCAAAAACTAATCTGCGCGTACATACTCTGTATGCAGATCTTGGAACACATTGCTGCATATAATCGTCTCCTTTCTTACGGAAATCGTCTGCATGGACGCGTGATAACTGTTGTAAACCGAAGTGAGGTAGTGGGTCGCCCACTGGCTGCTTTACTTGCTAATGATGGCGCAAAAGTTTTTTCCGTTGATATTAACGATGTTCTGGAATTTCATCGGGGCGCGGGACTAAAGTACTCGACTCATGAGGTATGTATATGTACCACACAAGTTGATGAATATTACATGATTGTTAATGTTCTTGTAAGTGAAAGCAAAAAGGCAAGGAAGAAATGCACAATTTGTTATAATAATAATTTTTAACTTTGACTAGGCTAAACACACAGCTTACAAGATGAACGACGTGCTGCCCTTTTCCGACGTTGTTATTTCCGGAGTGCCCTCAGCCAACTTCAAAGTAATTCTAAACAAAATCAACTATTTAAAGTTATGATTTGCAGGATCCTTTGGTGGGTGAAATTTCTAAGCTAATACTTATCATCATATAATATTATATACACAGGTTCCAACAGAATTGCTAAAGGATGGAGTAATAGCCATCAATTTTTCGGGTTCCAATAACTTTGAGGATGATGTGAAAGAAAGAGCGTCGTTTTACACTCCTGCCATCGGCAAGATTACTATTGCCATGTTGCAGAGGAATTTAGTCCGGTTGTATCAAAATTACAGGGATGATGAATAATAATAATAATAGTGCAGATCTTCCGGGTTTTATATGTAGTAGTTGTTGAACAAAATGTGTTCATGTAGATAATAATGTTCGAAATAGTGAACTCAATGCATGCCATAATTTTTATTTTGAATAAACATAAATTTTGATTTTTTTTTGAGATAACACAATAGGGGTTTACAAAGGTCTAAAATTAATTTTCCCATCACTGATAAGTCGTTTCTGTAAAACCACTGATAAGTGACAACTGACTGCTCATATGATTGAATTGAATGAAACAAAAATTTGAACAGCGCGGACAGATCGAAATAAGTGTCTATTTTCCAAAATAAGTCAGTCCAGGAGACTTATTTCTTGGTCACTTATAAGCGAGATATGACGGAACTGAGCATGGGCGCGCACCGTCACTTAAAAGTGAAAATGACTTATAAGTGGTAACTGTTATTACAAGTGACCAGTTTGTAAACTCCTAATGTTTAAAATAGTTTTTGAAATATTTAAATAGTGCTAGCTCGTTAACCGCGACCTCCATGAGAGTGACCTCCCCCATGAGAATGACCACCTCCGTGAGAGTGACCTCCCCCATGAGAATGACCACCTCCGTGAGAGTGACCGTGGCTGTGACCACTCCCATGACCATGTCCATGTCCATGAGAATGACCCCTATGACCACCCACAAAGACTGTTGGAATAAAACCACGATAATAATCCCTGCGACTCGGTCGTCTATTATAAGAGTTGTACAAATATGGATGGGATGGTGGATACCACACTGCAGCAGGTCGAATGAATTGTCCACTATGCGGTCTGATAATAATTGTAGATGCAGTGTCCATACTTTCTTCCTCCACTGGAATTTTTCCAGCGTTTTCAAACTTTGGAGGATTTTCTTCCTTCGGGACAGCCTCATAGTTTGAATCTGTCTCTGAGTCCTTCTCCATTGTGTCAAAGCTTGGAAAAACTGCTGCTGGTAGTGGATTTCCTTCTACATCATTTGAAAAACGATACACATCTCCAGTTGGGGGTAATAGCAGCCCTTTCTGTAATTCCTCTTCTTTTGAAGAGGAGAAATTCAAAGAATTTTCAGCATCGAATTTCTCACTTTGTTGTAGTAAAGCAACTTGAGAGATAATGTAGCCCTCCTTTTCTTTTTCTTTCCCTCCAACTAATTCGTTTTCTCCACTACTACTGCTATTATCAGATTCTGAAAAAGTGCCATTTTCGACACCACCAGCAGGAGGACTTTGCAATAAGTTTATTTGATCAGCCTCCGTCAAGGTTAAAGCTCCAAATGTGGCAAGACATGCAATCTAAAATTTCAAAGGAAACAAACAATCTTTTATTTCTCATATCGTTTATTTGCAAAATAAAACATTCATTCAAAAGGTGCAGTGAAGCGTTTGTTTACCAAAAACTTCATTTTTCAGTGTGAAACGGAGGAGGCAAGCAGGCCTCTTGAGAGAAAACCTCAAAAAATTTCAATAAAGAACGTCAGACAGTCTTAACTCAAAGTGGTTTGGCAAAGAAAAGTCTTTAAGGAAATGTGGCTTCTTCTTCTGCTTTTCTCTGTACCTCCTCTTTTGTCGTCAGTAACGAAGGCGAGCGTCACTTGTGTGTGGAAATTGGATCCATTTGTCTATTTATATGGTCGCACATGGGCATGTCACACTGAAATTGGAGACCTCTATAAAATACGAGTTGAACAAATTCATGCCAGAAGTATCAGAATTCTTCTTATAATACAAAATGTGTTAGATAGAAGCATTACAATGGATGGACAACACAGTACAGTCAGTATTCATTGGTTGGTGTGGCGTGGCGTCATGTCGATTTGGACAAATCCCAAATTGACAAATTAACACTTTTATGGTCAACATCATCATTGACGCAATAGTTCGGTCGGAATACTGCCCATGCATTTGTCATAATAAGAGAGAGGATTGACAATTTCTTATGAAATGAAGTACCGGAAACATTTGCAAATGGGTGAGAAACAAATAATAATAATCTACTAGTGTTTGTTTCAGTTTAGCCAAGCTTGGTTTTTCCATACTGGTGCAAAACCTGTGACACACGAGCTAGTGACATCATGGCTCAGAGTGGAAAGTAAAGTAAAATAACATTAGTTTAATGTGTGCCATTTTTCACGTCTCTCAATCCAAACGTAGACCCAACTGCCCTTCACACTTCTTTGGAAATTCAACAAATCTTTACCATCATCATCCAAAAACAATTTCATAGCTAATGGAATGATTTGCTCCCATATGCTCGCTCACTTACATTTTCAATGTTGATCAGCAAATATTTTGTAAAAAGAGTTCTAGTGAATGACACCTTTAAACAAGCAAAAGTTTATTTGTTTTGCTTGCATTGCAAAAAAGTGCAAGTTACATTAAACATTGAAATAGTGTAATAATGTATATTGACAGAAAGTACAATTCTAAGTACTCATCAAAATTAACTGACAATTCCGAAGGACAGTATTTTTCTTGTATATTATATAATATAAGTAACAAGATTAGTAAACGGCGATTTGAGATGAATGAGCATCTCAAATCGCAACTCTCAAAACCACACAAAAGTTTCAACTTTCATCTTCCCAACTTAAAGTGAAACTGAATAAAACTAGGCTTATTTTAAAGGCAAAACAAAGCAATAAGTAAAAGTGAAGTATTTTGAGACACTGATAAATTGATACCATTTACCCACACACGTACTTCTATCTAGTTTCACACAGCAATGTAATACCTAAGAGGTTGCTCATCTCATCACTTAAAGTATTACAAAGTGCTTTCTACACCATCTCCATGCCTTCTTCTTCTTTCCATACCCACACCACCACCACCACTAACACCTACACTTTCTCCAACTTCAAACTTTTTACCCACTTTACTTTACTTTACACAACAACAAGCTTCTTTACGTATGGTTAAAGACAGCAACAATGAATGACGAACTATGTATGTATGTATCCATCCAACAAGTTTTTGCAACAAAGTCATCCAATGCGCGGATAAAAGCAAGCGACACGTTTTCCTGCTTCAAGAGTTCACGTCCGCAAGTCCAAAGTGAGTGAAAGTGAGCAGGAGAAAGTGGTAATAATGGATGATGGAATGAATGAGACGTGCATTTTGTTTACCGACTTTGCACACCAAACCTAAACTTTTCTGATACGTAATTAAAGACTATCTCTCTCTCTTTTCCTATATCTAGATAGCCATCTTATCTTCTTATCTTTTCTATCATCATTCTCCCTCTCTCTCTCTCTGGATAGATTCTATCTATTTAATTTTGTTAAAGGAATTTCCTTCCGTACAGAAAATACGAGGACTAAGCTAAGCTAAGTTTGCTTTAGGAGAGAAAGAGAAAAGGATGATACAAACAAGAAAAGGTAAAATGGATGCTATAAGATGAAAGAAAGTTTCACCTCTTCACGGAAATCCCGTTTTTCATGGCAATTAAACTCACCCATCACGAACCAATCCTTTTCACCCTGTTCCAATTTGGAATACACTTTGTTAGAGTAAAGTAAGTACACTGAAATTGAAACTAGTTCAGTTCACTCACATATTGCAAAAAAGAGGGAATGATCAAATGACATGAGATGGGAATAAGAAGAAGAAGAGAAGAGTGAACATTGACAAATTGACTCCATCCACATTTCCGGATATTTTTCCTGTTCCGTTACATATGTTACATATGTTATATGCTATGTATGTATGATTTTGTGATATTCTTTTTATACATATGGATAGACTCAAACTTGTAAATATTTTAGGGTGATATAAAAGACGTTCTTCCACCTGTAAATAATTAAACAATTAATTTACTTTTTCTTATAAAAATACTGTCCCCCAACGGACGTATACTGTACAGAGCATACATGTGTATGTATGTGTGTCAAAATAATGTCAGAACATGTTGTCACCACCCGAACACAAAACCACAAAGCATTGTCTTTTTTATAGAGGAATCCACTGAATAAATCTCACCCGCTCGTGCCTCGAATTATAAACTTTCTCCACATCCTCAACCTCAACCAAACCTTGAAAAACTCTTGAATCAAATCGCTTCTCAGTGAAATGAACTCGACTCACCGACAATAGTAGCCTTGGTTCTGATCCACCTACATACATCCAGATCCACCGTCTCCATCTGGAAGATAATCCTGCCTGAAAATCCGATCACAATCTCATCTCATCTTTTACCCCGCACAACAATTCGCAAACTGAACTGAGGTCAGCAAGCAGTTGAGTTAGTTGCGTGGAACCACAGAACGACGATGTCATCTAACACAAAACCAAACCAAACCACGAAACAACAGGACAACTTCCGTTCGACGAGATGGTAGAATGTAAAGGTTGTCTGGCTTAGCTTACAGAACTTTCTCTACAATGCAAGTTAGATAGCTGCACATATACACAATTCGCCATACTGTTTAATATTCAGAGAGGCAATTCTCTTGCCAAATTGTGGATAATATCCTTGAGAGAAGATCTTTTGGAAGAGACCATTTGCCACTACTGCATACTCTGCTAGTACTAACTATCAGTATCACTATGGGATAAAGGTTTGTCAAGAGTAAAAGTGACATTATGCAAAATCTTCTTACCGATAAAATAATTTCCAAAGGAGTAGTCATTGCATAATATTACGTATGTATGAAAATGCATGAGTATTAAAATGTTATATAAATGTATTGTTATAAGCCTAAAATTTATGATGGGCCTTCTGCATCAAAAAAATGTCATCTTTTCCATCCATAGTGTCGTTTTAAATCTAATTCACAAGGAAAACATGTTTTCCTATTTTTTGAATGGGTTTCTCCTTTCCCAACTCAACCTCAATTCCATTCCACTTTTCTCCGGAATCGTAGTTGAATGTGGCTGTTTCGTTGTTATTTCCAATTTATCCTACATATTGTTATCATAACTGGTTATGACATTGGATTGTAGTAGAGAAAATTCGGTATGGAGGAGAAAGGGAGAAGATGGTGAAGAAAATAGAAGAGGAGAAAGTACATATTTCTCTTCTCTACAACCAACCTCATTTCTTACAATATGCTATTACACAGATATTCTAAAGTGAGAATTTAATGGCCACGTGCGACAAAGTGGTCATAAGGACACTTGGGATGGGATGGGGTACAAGAATTTGAAGGATTATTTTATTGCTTTCTCCAGGCATGCTATTTTCATATGATGGCCGAAAAGGAGATAAACTTTATAATATGTTTCATTAATTATTTAATTCTTGTAGTTTATTGCGTCGTTACAAAATTCATTATTCTTTCGAGTTATCATTGATGAGAGACCTTTGTATGTAGTTTCGTTATTCATAGCGTATGTGGATGGAATCTTGCCAACTATATTCCTGTATCGTATATGTAGTTATTTCATCCAAAAACTACAAAGACAAAATTGAATAGTACAAATTCTTTTAGAGCAAAGTTAAGAAAGTGTGAGAGAGATAGTTTAGTGGGGGTCATTTTTATCAAGAAAAAAAGAATCCCATAAGAAAATAGAGTTCGATACATAATCTCCCATTCCATTCTTTCTTCCTCCCCAACTACGACAAAGTACTTCCATTCCATACTTTTATATCTTGTAGAATTCGTCCAGAATCAAAATATCGCATCACATCATCATATCAATCAGAGCTACATCCATTCACATCAGTACAAAATCGTTTTTCCGTTTGGTTGAAAGGATCCGTTTCGGTATTGACTTGCTCAATTTCTCATGACTTGACCACTGACTGGATGGACCTTCCGTAATAATATTCGTTATTTCTTTCTCTTCCTTCCGTCCCGTCGTAGTCAATCTAGATATTTCACATTCGACTCACTACTGATTGCTTCTTTCTTCTTCTTTTTCTTATTCTATCACAATTCCGATTGTGCCCATGGGATTTTTCAACTTGAGCTTGACTTTACTTTAGTTTAAGTTGGTCATCCTCAATTCTTATCGGTTGAGTGTGTGCGTGTGGGTACAGCCAATCTCATCTCATCCCGCAAAGAGAATCGATTTATCATGGTAGCAAGTATGATGATGATGATGATCCTACTCCCCGTAATGCAATAATTTATTAGCAAGCACTGTACTCTGTACATACTATACAACTAGTCCAGTAATACAAAACTTTCTCTTTTAAAATTTAGATCCTGGGAAAATTTCGTAATGTACATTCACCTCCTGCTCCGTGTTGTGTTAAACATTACCACCCTTGGGAAATACGGGACGGTCTTCATTTTTTATAAAACTTTGAGCAGTACTTATTTTTATCCCAACCTCTTAATTCTGGTTTGGTACTTTAGTCGACAACCAACCAACCAACCAACCAACCAAGAACGATATAAAACTAAAAGGTTTTGGAATAAGGAAGAATGCCCCACTTGTACATAGAATTGATGTAAACTTGTTAAGCAGCAACTTCTTTTTTGAGTGATGCATGCATACAGTAACAACGTAATGGGAAAGAAGAGAAGAATTAATTTGTTATCGAATCGCAGTATCGTCTCATCGTCGTATCGGTAAAACAAGCAGGAAGAAAGTTTGAAGAAATCTATTTGCCAAGTTTGATTTAGAAATTCAGCCTAGTTACAAGAGGAAAAGGAGACGACTTGGTTCAGTCATTCATCCATTCATCCATCCATACAGCTTTAGTGTATTCTTGTGTTTCACCTTTCCATGAATAAATTGGGTTTCAGATCTTAGAACGTCTTTTTGCTGGCCTGGGTTAGTCCACAAGGGTAAAAAAGTTGGGTTAAATTAAATTAAAGTTTGTCTTTTCTAAAGAAGGGAATACGAGTAGAGTTTAGTCGGTTCGTTGGTTGCAGAAGAAGGGTTCGAATTCAAAGTAGTCAAGCCAAGCCAACCTGCAGCCGACTTGATGGAACTGTCTGCAAAACTGAGCAAGATTGAAATTACTTTAGTCTGACATCAATTCCATTCTTTGGTGAATCCGATTCAAATAGTGAATGAGTGAATGTCTCTCTCATCTATTACATACAAAGACAAGAAAACAAGGCATACAATATAATACAATAAATTCAAACGGTTTGAAAAGTATTATTGTAAACTATAGGGAAAATATTGACGAATACTTTTAGATTGTATGGAAAATGTGTGGGAAGGAAGATAAAAGAGGTGTTTACAGGTTGTCATTATTATTATCAGTTTGTGCAGTCAATTGGAAAACAGATACTTTATACAAAGGATAAAGTGACAAATAAGACGAAATGGACAATTTTCGGTTCTGTAGTTTCAGATTTCAGATTTCATTGTATTTTTTTAGGGTCTCGGGACTCGATTTTCTTTTAGTGAAGCCAATTATTTTTTTTTTTGCTTTCACTGTTTTGTAACTTTGCACTTCACGCTTAATAGCTATTTGAAGTTAAAGTAGACGGATAATTATAGAATTTCTAATGTACCCTTCACTTTGATTTTCTTTATTATGCACATCTTGAGAAAAAAGGTACTAAGCATTTCCATTAACTCAAGTATATTCGATGACCCACTTCTTTAATAAAAACAAAAGTCCTTGAAACATGAAATTGGTTTTTGTTCCTACCGAACATTTGGATTTTCCTTTATATTTGCAATTATATATAGGATATTTTTTGCATAAATTTACATAAAAGAGAAATTAAATTGTATACTTTTAAATATCTGAATTTGTGCCAGTAAGTTTTCTTATGTTTGCCTCTCTTTCGTTTGTTGCAATTATTTGAATTGCTCTCCAGCAAACAAAGAGTTTTAGTAAGAGAAAGTCGTCATCAAAATTTTACGTAAGTAAGCTTTTCTTAAACAATGAAAAATATATGTCACAAAGATAAGAACAAAGATAAGTTGAGTGACGTTGAAATCGTGTGCATTCATTTAAATTGAACTTCTTATCTTCAAGAGGACAACTTTTAGAGGACAACGAGTTTGAAACACGGGTTTGTTTTTGACACCAGATAAATAGTTTCTGTCGGAACTGTTTCCGCGATTTCACAAGAAAATTAGAATTTCCGGCCGCAGTTATGATTCTCATTTGTTCCTAAATATCGTCATAAAGGATTTGGTTGGCTGTTGCAATACAGGAGAAGTGTCACTTTATTTTAGCCAATTGGTTTTACGAGTCGAATTGTATAAATTGGCTTCAAAAATCCCATTATATTTCTATCTCCATGAATTTTTCGACCCATAGAATTGCCTGACTTCACACTTATGTACATGGACTGAATATTGTGTAGTAACAAAAAGCTTGATCTGGTTGGGTGATGTTGATGAGTGGAGTGCATTCGGATAAAATTGAAATTGCGATTGCTGGGCTCTATGATGTGGTGAAAGTAAGTGACAGGATGAGGTTTCAAGTGGAAACTGTAGTAGAATAAAAGTACTCAAATCACTGATCCATGAATCCGTCCTTGTAAGTGCTCTCCATCTCTCTATTCAGACCACTCAGGAAAATAAGGCTTTTGTGGTTTTGTGATGTGTTTGAGTTCAAAACATAACATTTGAGAATTAAGAGCATTTTCACATTCTTGCAAAATTATGGACCTGTTTATACATGTTTGAAAAATTTGGCAAAACATAATCTCACCTTAATAAATGTATTTTTGCTGCACTTTTTGGCTTGGCAATTTTTTGTAGTATCATAGACACGTTCTATATTACTAAATATTTATCACTTATTACATACGCATTAATACATTTTAGTACATATATTTTACGGTTGTTGCGTTCGTTCCAGCTTCTTCGCTCGATAAAATCTACAATATCTGTATTCCAATCACATGCAATTATGTCTTAATTTCAACAACGACTAACAATAAATTTTAAAGAGAAGTATACAAAATGCACAAAGAAATAACATTCTATTAATAATTACTCAGAATTCTGGTTGAATGACTTTCACACAAACACAAAGCCTCGCACCACACCATATCACCCGACTTCATAATGATGTTCCTTTCGCCAACTCATTCATTCCTCTTTGAGATGATCTTCAATCAAAATTAGGACACAAGCCCAAGTGAAAGCATGTATAATATTATGCATTATACAACCTTCAAAATTTCATCTGCCTGAATACAACCACCAGAATGGGTTTCACATTCTCATCCGCATGCAACCTATACAGTACACACTTCTCTTTTAGTATCTTCACTATTTGCACAGCTCATTTAATTTTAAACTCTTCAGCCGAGTAATTGGTCTCTTTCTCGGAGGTTGTATGCATACATACGCATACCTCTATTTCTAAAGCAAGCCAACTTGACATAACACAACCTCAAGTAAATAAACATCAAACAATCGGTTCACTTCACTTTCACTTCGTCATCATCCATCCTTCCTTCCTTTTGCTTTTATTCATGTCTACACAATACTTACTTACTTTTGTATAACATCCTCCATCAACATCAAACAACAATCAGCAAAGTAAATAATGCGAGAAACTGAACAAACACATAGGAACAAATGATACTGTGCAATTTGAACGGAAACTGCGACAGGGTATATAAGCATTTCAAATTCTGTATACAATTACATAACTAAAACTGGACTGAGCTGGATTTCTACTCATACTCAAAGAAATTTTCTACGATGACTTTCACCTGTAAACCAAAACCACTTGTGAGAATGTGATATATACTATGTTATGCAGGTCATTCTTCATGAGAAATGAAAAATGACGTCAGTAGTAGTTTGTAAATGACGTAACTGAATTTAATTATTAACAATTTGGTTGTAAGTTGTGCAAGTTGGATTGGATTATATTTTTAGCTGTGGATTGTATAAGTAAATCAGTTCTGAACCAGTTTAAGTAGAGTCTAATTGACAATTGCTTATTTTCCCACCTGGCTAACAATCTATATCCATTATCCATCCATTCAAACCCCCGGTTAGCCATTATTGTTAGCCAAAACATTCAGCGTGGGTTCAGCCAACTTGCATCATTTTCATTTTGTTATTATACGTGACGTTAACAAAACAAAACCTTGTGTCCTGTTCAAGCATTCTGTAAGAATTGATCAGATTAAAAAACTTCTTCGATTTCCGATATGTACACAATATAACAAAAACGTTTTCTAAGAAAAACAAGAAAATTCCGTCCTCAAAAATCTATCCCATTTTTTAACACGGTGGATGTTTTGGAACGGAAAAGTACTCGATTTCTCCTCTCTCTGACCTGATTCATCAATCTCGGAACTGGATCTTGGCAGGTCTTGGTCTTTCTATTTGGCTTCAATTTTTCAATCCATTCCCCTGAATTGAATCGCATCCCATCCCAATAACTAACTACTTATCAAAGCTAAACATCACATATATAAACTCCATTCCATCCATTCCACTCAGCTAGAAAACACCAATAGTACTACTTACGACAGAATACTGCTTGCTGCTAACTTCAATCACATCTCACGTTGCATTCTCAACTATAAATCTTGTTTTTTTTCTTGTGGACGGAAATCGATCTTTCCCATTTGAAATTCGGATTTTATCAGGTTTCATTGCCATTCCAATGGATAATATGAGTGGGTGGTGGTGGTGTGGAGTTTGTGGTGGTTTGGTATAGTTTATTGGTGAAAGCGGACAGAGCGGAAACAGATCTCGCTTCTATGAAACATCCTAATATTTCATCACGACAAATAAATCAATTTCCTTGCGCAAAATATTATAGCATTCAATTTGACGTACGTAATAGAGTTTTTGAACTGGCTGACTCCCTTCTACAAGTGTACGTTATTATTATTTTATTATTATTGGGAAATGTTGATTTACATTTTAATGGAATTTACTTATTTTCTTTATTGAGCCCGTGTGGTTCTATTATTATTATTGCGTGGTTGATTAAAGTAGTTTTCTTGGCTGGTCTGGTAGGCAGCAAAACAAAACAAAGGGAACAAAGGGTACAATAATTCAGTTGGTACGTATTCAATTCCTTCCCAGATTGTATCAATACCTTATTGTTTCCATTGTTTGAAAGTGGCTTAATTTACAAAATTAATAATATGTACATAACATAAGTGGTAGTCACGGTTAATGATTATTAATCACAAATGGATTAAATCTCTAAAATCGTCGTTGGAGACGATTCTTTTTTAAGCGATTTTAATCAAAAAGGTATACTTTTTGGTATACTTTCCGATTAAAAGCGATTATAAACATTAACCGTGACTACCACTATTATAACATGGAACGAACTTAAGCTAGATTAATTTACGGTTCTGTAATAATTAGAAAATAATGAGTTAGTACATGTTCAATGTTCAACTTCTAATTGGGTCTTAATCACCCACTACAAACTATACGCCCACTAATTTGCCTTTTGCCTCTTTCTCTTCTCTGCTCATACAAACTCAGATCACACCAGGAATAAAGGAAGAAGTTTTACTCCGCTTCAATTATCGGAACTCAGCTATATGTATAATCTTTCATTAGCATAGTACACACGACATACATAGAATCCAGGCCAGGCCAGCAAAGAGTTTATGTATTTATTTATGTTATGGAATTGTCATTAATTTCACCCATAATTTGGCTCTAATACAAATATAAAAAATAACGCGGAGAAAGTTGGATTCGGAATTTTTACACTTTTCCAGAGAACCCAACTTTTACAAGGAAAGTTGGACTTTGTCCAGATGATCACTTATCAATGTATACAAGCTGGAAATTAGTCCATGCATCGTTCGTATGTATTTACCCTGCAAGAAAAAAGATGGTATCAAGGAAGGCATGCATGCATACATACATTTAAAACGGAAGATCATTACAGAACCATTCTCTTGCATTATCATCTGCTAAAAAAAGAAAGCCTTTGCTTTCCCTTCTTCTCATCTTCTTATCCATGTTCGCCATCTCCTCATTTCATTCCATTTCATTGTTTCGTGCAAGTGAATAATTTGTTGGTTTGAATTCCAAGCACGAACATTGAGACAAGTTCATCACTTTTGGACAACCATACTTACATACAATACAACAACCGTCCCACATATTCTGTTTTGCTCTGCGTGAGTGATGCAAGCTGAGGTTGAGTCCAGAAAGACGATGAAGTTTGCAAACTTTGGCATTTCCATTTTAAGTAAGCAAACCTCTGAAATGCAACCAACCAAGTTTAATGTTCCAGTATTTGTTTATGTTACCAATTCAAGCCTTTGTAATCCTTGGGGGAACAAGATAGTGTATGTAGTGGATACCATGTATGTATTTACCTTGTACTTTCTCCATCTTTCTCATTGTCATAAAGAGAAAGGCGTTATTCCATACTAACCAACTATCCAGTGACACCTCGGAGTCCAATGACAAAAAATAATTGCACACAGAGAGACTACATTGGAACTAAATAGGAAAAGTTTTCTACTCAATCAGAACTCGCAGTAAGTAAAGTAAACAGGAGATGAAGAAAGTATGTACTTGACCAAAAAGCTCGACCCAAATACAAACTCTTGTCCAACAATTGCTACACACACATATCTAAAACAGTATCATTCGTATGACACAAGGATAAGATGAGATGAGATGAGATGACTGCTCATCTCATCTTCTTGTATCACGTACATACATACATACATGTACATGGTAGATTTAACCACATCACCTCCTCTTTCTACTCCTCCTACTTTAAGTAAGACTATGAGACAGAAACGTGCAAATGTGGTGTATTTGTATTTATAATCCAAGAACAGAAACTAGTTGGAAAAGAAAGTACTCAAACTAAACTATCCATGTTATTGAGTTTATAAAAGTAAAGTAAAACCCGGCATTCGTGACTGAGTGGGTGAACATAGGATGAGATACATAGATACATGCATGATGGAGGGATCCTGTTTATCCGGATTTATCATTGTTATATAAGGGTGAACGCTCTATCTGTCTGTCCTTATGCAGGATGGTTTAAAGGATGTTTACGGGTTCGGTCACAACAGATTTTATACTTTCGTCATATATGTCTTCGTCAATATTCTTGCGAGGTTTCACTCATTTCCTACATTTAGTTTGCAGAAGTTTATTCTATACTTGTGCCCTCAGTATCCTATATTCTGTTCTGTCCTCTGGACACGAGAACCGGTGGGATTTAATCATTTTATAAATCTCAAGCAAAGATATCTTCCATGAAATAAATGTAGTTTTCAGTATAATTTTGCTAGTGAGTGAATTGAATTTAAGCAAAGCTTTACTTACACAGGATATATCTGAACAAATATTTGTCAGTAACTAACTATGTACAAATCGGTAAAAGGTAGAATAAGCCCGAGGTGAAAACCAACCAACCAAGGTTGGCCAGCAAGCAACTAATAACACAGACACAGGGTATTTTCATGGTGAAATCGTCCATCACTTGAATGTCGGCATCTGCTACGGCTACCTAGTACACACTACATCAAAATTGGGTCGAACCAACGAGGCAAAAACGAGGTTGTGTTGTTGGAATCAAGCTCTAGATTCAAGAGGTATTTTTTTACTGGTGTGGATTGGATGGAGAAAGGGAAATTCGAAGTGAAAGCTGTTCCCTGGTGGTCGCTTAGTGTTTTGGATGTCCAATACAATCCAAGATGAGCGAACTAGCGTGAAAATCGTAGTAATAAAGAAAACAAGGCTGCTGCGGATTCCCTGATGTGATTGTAATAAATTGGTGATTCCATATATACATATATTTGTCATAATCTTACCTTACCAATATACCTTACTCGTTAAAAATGTATTTATCCTAAAAATTCTCATTTTCTATTAGAGTTTTGTTCAAAATTAAGGTTGAAAGTAATTGAGTAAATTGAAACATTTCATTGCACCATCGTTTATCTTCATCTCAAGTGTTTATCCTCCTCCTTCTCCACCCACCTAAAATCAACAAAGTACACTTTTGCTATTATTACGTAACCTCTATTACTTATTTATATGGCAATGTTTGTTTGCTTTTGTTTAAAAATACAATTTTATTAAACTCAAACTCCTTATTTCATAAAAACCTTTAGTTTGCCGTTGCTTTGATGGGAAAGTAAAATTAAGGAAGGAAGGAGATTATCCAATTCGGGTTATGGCAGTGGTGGTCCTTCCCTGTCAGTGATGCAATGCAACTAAACTAACCCTTATTGACTTGCACCATTCGCCACGAGATAAATCCAACTCTTCAGTAAATACTCATCCCCATCTAAACGAGCAGAACAACAAATAAATAACAAGATGCTTGGCTGCTTGTACTTTCTTCATCCAAAGATTCTCTCTGCTTTCTCTCTGCAAGCATACTTCGATTTCTTCCATCCATGAATCCATCCAATCCAACCAAATGTTCCGAACTTTTCTTATATTATGGTTCTTCAGTCTTCTGCTTCTTCTTCATTCAGGAATGGGCGGCTTTGGTTTCTTCTTCCGCCCTGCTTAACTGCATCCTTTTGCCATGTTATTCTGCTCCAGGCTTAGTTTACGCTTAAAGTATTATACTTTACTTACGAACTATCCAATTGCTAACGGAGAAGAAGGAGGAAGTTAGAAACAGGAACAGAGAAGCATCTTTCCTTGCTTCTTATGGCTACTTTTACTTGCAGAATTAATGGCATGACTCCAACAATAAATATGAAATTGCCCAATTCTGTACTTTATTGATGATAACTTATTATTAGTCGGTAGTTGGTTTGGTAAAATGAATAATGTGGTGTAAACTTGGTAGATGAACAAGTTTCGTTTGTATGCAAATTTACTCAAAAGCACATTTCAGGTTCACTACAGATACTTCACATTAGTTGGCTTTGTTTGCATTTAATAAATGTCTTGTTCTCTTTATGCCTACATAGTTGAGTTATTTCCGCCTCTAGCAGAAATGTTGATAAGCGGACAAAATGATTAACCATACACGTCAAATCAAACGCAAATTGACGCCTGCAGGGAAAAATGAAAACTTTCTCTTCTAGTTCACACTGACTTTAATGGTCTGTGCAAGCGAAACCAAGTGGTGAAGAGTAGTCAAAAACAGTGAATGCGAAATGTGGGTGTTGCCGTAAATGCATAAAATTCATGAGTCAAGGTTATATTTAACATGATATATTTGAGATATGTTCAAGGAGCATTGATTTGAGACAAGTGAGTGACCGGTATCAGTGAAGTCGCCACTCTGTCCAGCACATTTGTGTATTTTAGTTTATTTCCTACTTTTAATGTATTGATTTTATGTTCACTTTATCTTATAAATGTAAATCGAAATTTTAACCTTCAACTGAAAGATTTGAGTTGTTGTATTCTGATTGGTACGATA
>JAQFZJ010000214.1:0-44548 GCA_034695645.1 Folsomia fimetaria | reverse complement strand
ATAGAATTATTCAATTTCAAAATTAGGTCAGGCTAGAAATTCTCGATGACATTTGGCATAGGCTACCGACGCCCACGCCGCACATATTTCGCAGTAATAAATTAAACATGCTCAAAATGAACACCTTACTCACAACAATTATTGTGAAAGTCTGTTGCGTGTCTTCCGGATTTAATTTGATTTCGTCTCCTTTTATTCTACAACTCCACCATGTTTAATGCAGATTATTATTATGAAGTTGTATTATTTGCACTTTATAAATATAACTTCCGACTGTGTATGCCGAATTTCAACTATTTCACTCATTCAGTCAGTCGGACCGTTTGAAGTGATACATCAAACCAACCTGATTTGTTCATCATAAACAACTTTTGTGCAGTTCCTTACATGAGATTTAGTTGTAAATGTGAAATTATGGTTGTTTACTGTACAGAGGATTGAATAAAATTAACCTTGAAGCCCTTCCCCATTACTTTTCAATTTAGGCAAAGTCAGTCAGCCAGTCCTTCCTACTTCCATGTTTGACAACAACACCATATTTTATTTGATGTCCGTCTGTCATCAGACTATCGCGGTGAAAGCAATTTGCATTTGGAATAAATAAACATGGTACATACACGCAAAATGCATACGTGTCTGGTCGCCCATGCTTTCTTTCTTCCTGTTTCGATCTCTTTGAACTCATAATATTTCTTGTCAAGGAAGGAGGACGATGATGGAGATGATGATGATGGGCGTGGATTGGATGATGAGGAGTTTCCTTGAATTGAAGAAATTTCACAGACTGGAACCCTGTGGCGATACGTGTCAAGCAGGAGACAGGTTCGGTTTCATTGCAGATGAAATTTTGCATTTCTTCTGGATAGGAACTTCACATAATATTAACAAGTTTTGAGCTCATGTGTGACTTTCTCTCTCTCTCTCTCTCTTGGTTTACTTCATAATGAGAGAGTTTATGCGGAGAAAGAAGTAATTGCAGGAGTGACAAGTAAAATGCAAGAAGTTCAATTTCGTCTTCTTCTACTCAGCTTACAAAAGTTTTATTGCAGTCGTCGGATAGAAATTTGGAGACAGCCGAAATATTGGATGAAGTGAAGTTAGGGCATGGTTAGGATTAAAGGGTGGCCTTGAAGTGGACTGGACCGCGATCTCTGTGACTTGACTTTTGTGGTCGCTTTGGTGGACTTTTCTCTCCACTCTTGCACAGCTTGATGATTGAAATATTATGTATTTTACGAAATTGAAATGAAATTGGCTATCACCACCTCATCACCACCACGCCACAGGAGTTTTGCTATGAAAATTACACAAGAAAATTACTTGCGTCATTTATTTTCGATTATTTCTTTCGTGGCCTTGGACGTTTTATATAAAAAAAAGTTTGGTAGTAATCAATCAACTATCGCAAGTTTCTTAAACTAATTACTAAAAATAGTTCTTGACAAAGGAAATATAATTCTACTTAATTGAAATAATTGTCTTGTCTCATCTTCATCTTTGTTATATACAAAAATAATGAATCATTTCCTGGGCTGATTGCGACTTTTAGGTTTGCTTATCTTATGTACAATTCATTTATTTTTTGAAATATCTAGGAATACAGTTTGCATGTTACATCATCAAAATTATACAGGAAAAGCGTAATTAACTTATTTATTATTCCTTCCTGATATCACCAGCATAATCGGTGCAGATATCTCTGTAAATCTTAAATGGTGACTTGACCCCTTTCCTCTCATACACGGGACAATCCGGTTTGCAAGAGCCAGGTTGTCCCATCACGTGCGGCGGATGTTTGAGACTTCGGTATGGAAAAATTGAGTCTGACGAATGCAAATTCTGCAGCGCTGGATGCTCCTTCAATCTCACGGCTGGAACAAACTTGGAAAATCTGGGTTCATTCTGTGGCAAATGTGTTCTTGTCTTCCTCCCCGGATGTTTCAGGGCATCTTCAATTGCATGACACATACAACTACAACCCGCTTGACATTTCTCACAAGGATCGGGAGCTTTGATGAGCATCATGTCTTCATTCTCCCTCCGAATCTCTTTGGAAGCTGCTCTCCTGCAATGAACGTAATGCTCCGGGTATCGTGGTGGGGGGAATTCGACTTGATTGGAGGTTGGGTTGTTGGCGTAGATATCCCAATCGTTCGGAAGAAGGGGGACTTGTGGTGCTTTGCGGTATCCAAGTTGAGTCAGATTTCCAAAAGAGACGGCATTATCTCGATCAGGGAACCAGGTCGCATCCAAGACGAGTTTCCATTTCCTCCACGGTTTTGGTTTGCATCCTGCTCGGCGAACTTCCCAGTTGTGCATGAGGTCGGAGGTGGTCGTGTAGTTTTGCAAGTAGTCGCAATAGTCCTCTGTATTTCTGAGGAGATCCAAACCTTCGCCGGCATCCCGGAGTCTGCGGGCGTATTCCTTTGGTGGAAAGGTGTCATCCTTTTTGTTCCATTTTGGAACGTAGTCTGTCTTTGTGATGGTTTGTCCAGTAAAGCGGGGACAGAGTCTCATGTAGGTGCGACGATCTTCGTACCAGTTTTGAACAAGGGTGGTCGGATTGTAGAGTGGTTCTCGACCCCATCGAAGGGACGGATCAATTGGTTTTTCAAGAAAAGAGAGATCTGGTGGGGACATACCCAAGCCCAGGAAGCGCTCTTGGACCCCATAGTTAGTCATTGTAATGAGTTTTTCTTGTTTTATTAATATATTTTCAGTATTTAGAATCCCCCACCTCGATTTTTCAATTTTTTGTAAAATGATGATGTTACACAAAACATCGCACAAGACAAGCTTGTTGTTACGACAACATTTTTTATTAATTTTCCAAACTGAGCCATCCAAACAAAATAAAGTTTTGTTGAAAAACTTTTTTTGCACTTTGATTGCTCCCCTTTTTGCTCATCCGTCCAAATCCTTCCTGATTTCTAAAATCTCGTCGCACCCTTTATCCGAACGACGGAACGACGTTTAAGGAAAGAAATCCGCAAGATGAAGAAGTTTATGATAATGACGATTCTGCTGGTTGTCTGCTTCGCATTGTCGCTTCAATCCGTTTTCGGTCAAGAAATCGTCTTTGAACGTACTAACGGTCCCTCAACGGAGAAACCTCCCGATGAGATCCCAGAGCCTGGTGGTAGTGGAGGGTGAGGTGGGAGTGGTGGGAGTGGTGGGAGTGGTGGGGGTGGTGGGGGTGGTGGGCCTGGATTCTCGCCTGCCTTTTCTGCTGATGGATGGATCATTCTCATCATGGCATCCGCATCTGTTTTCCGAGCCTTGGACCTTGTTAGGTTGTATTAATCTCGACCATTACACTACGCGTACCTCAAGAACCGTATTTGAACGTAAGTAAATCATCCGTTCAAACATTTATTTCTTTTTTTTTTCTTTTATAATCCTTTTCCTTTTTTAAATAGCTCCTTTTCCACTTCTGCAATGCACTGTCTACTATGTTCGTGTCATTCCACTCCTACCAAAATTTTGAAACTGATTATGTAAGCTTAACGTAAGGTAGTTGAAATCAAAATGTTCAATAAACCCAATTCATTTTATTATTGTAACTAAAACAGGCAAAGGATCTATTAATTTAATTCTTGTATATTTTTTGTTCTTACATATGCTTACCTATCTGTATTCTTCATATCCATTGAAAACTACGTAGATGTATTTTCTATTTTGTCCAAAAATAATGATGCATATTTCGCAACCGTCTCCATCTCTTTTGTACCTGCATGAAAATTTAACCATCCAATTCCATCCACCCACGCAAAAAAAGAAAACGAATTTTTTTTTCAAAGTTATGAATGTTTTCCATTCCACTCTAGATGGACGAAAGAAATAAAGCCTCATCAATCCAAGCAAATATCAATGTAAGCATAGCTGAATTAAATGCTAACTGGATTTTACAAACACAGAAATAAGTGATGCAATATCAACCATGCTCTATATCAACCTCTCCAACTTTCTCCGTTACTTTCTCATCCAATTTTAAAGCAAGAAAGGTGTGTTTTTTTCAATTTTTTAATAAAATATGCTCTGCTTTTTTACTCACAGATAACTCCTATTCCATCAAATTTTAGACAACTCTCATCCAAAAGTATGTCTCATCTCGTTCGTGTTGTGAGTGATATGAATAAATTGAATTGACTGAACTTGACTGAAATTTGAACCACATTAAAGATTCTGCTTAAGACTAAGCGACAAATTCTTGAGACCTTTCCTCAATTTCAAACTGAAGCCAATCTGTCTTGGTTCAGAACTGAATTCCATTCCTTCATCATATCCTTCATCGATTCTGCTCTCGTTTGGTTTTGCTAAAAGAACCCGACTGAACTGAACTGACTACTCACGTACATGAGAGACTGCTAAAATGGGATGTTGAGTGTGTAGCTCCATTCCATTTTAGTTCATAGCTCGGTCTGGTTCTCTTTTCAATCCTCCTCTCTCTCATATTATCACCATTAGTAAACTTCAAGATATCATCTTATGCAATCCACCTCTTGGTTCAGAATATATATACTTGCCCCAGTCAGTGTCAAAGTCATCTCAAGTCAAGTCAGACGTGTACATTTCACTTTGTAAAGCAAGTCGCAATTTGTCGCAAAAAAATTAGGAACGGAGAGTTAGTTGGAATAGTTATTAAATATTTAGTAAATCTAATCTTTTAATAGTAATAAATACAGGAATATCAAGAAATTGAGGAGCAGAGTCGAACTTCAAAAAAGTAGAGAAAGTTATCTTTTGGAGAAGACACAGTCTCAAACTGCTCCCTCCAGGAAACTGAGACACGGAAAAACGGGGTATCTTACTTACATTCTTCCTTTTTGCATAATAATTTGCAACTGGTATTACTGTACTCTCGAACTTAGTTAATTATTGGTCCAGTCAGTTGCACACTCGTCGTTATCCAACCCCACCTTGTATAGTACGCTTAAAAGTCTCAGTTATCCCGTTTGATTACTATTCCATGAGCTGATTAGATTACGGATGTTATTTTCAATCCTCAACGGATTAACTGTCAGCATCAGGAAGTTGTTTCTTCTTCTGGTGGTGAATGAACTAATAATTTATGACCCAAAATTATCGTGTATTAACCACTCCGCAACAAAGTCAGCTTTTGAAAAGCGGGCAGAAAACTAACATTTTATCCCGGGAACAAATTACTCGGTGATAATATAAAACATTGTGAAAATCCTTAACTGAACTAAAGAAACAAAAGCGGTAGTGTGAAAACCTGACCCAATTATATAACTTCGGGACTACAGATAATCGAAAATTGGAAAAGTATACACAAGGCGAAAATAAATTACTCATTTTCCAACCCGTCAAACTTGAGACTTTCGACCTTAATTTTTTTGGGGTTTGTTGCTGAAAAGGAATTTATTCAAAATCACAATAATAATATTAATTTGTCAACCGTTCGGGATCACAGTCTGCATTCCAGGTAAGGAAATATTTCATTATTTGTAATATGATATTGGCACATAAATTGGCACATAATTGCAGTGCAAATTTTGCATAATTATTCTGCAATATTTACATTCCTAGTCGTAGCATTAGCGAAGATCACGAAGTACGAGGAGCATATTGTAATACTTATATAACGCATGAATTTCACAATTCCTTCATTACATGTATGCCCCCCAATCAAAACATGCTGACTTGTACAACTTTCTCCAGATACGCAGTATAGGAGCCTCACTAACTCCGAATAAACTCCATGTTTATATTCTTCTGATAAATAATGAGAAACCTCATTTATTTCATGCATCGTTAATTTCTCAGCATGTTACAATAATTACACAAAGTTATACCAGCCCAATCCAACCCAACAACAGACTTGGAAGAAAAGGATAAGTACTCATCCAACCAGTGTGTAATGCTAAAGTAATGCTGGCTTAACTCATTTCCTCACTTTCGAACTAAACCACAACATACTTCATATTGTTTTCTCCACATAAGTTAAGAGTTTGTTGGAAGCTGTATGTATCTGTATCGTACGTTGTGGAGTGGACTGGAGTAGCATTCATTAATTTATACAATGACCAAACACGTTCATCGTCTCCAAGGGACATTCTTCCTTCCATTCTTCCGTCCTTTATGAAAGCGTGACACTCCCAGTTCGTCTTTTTAGTATGATAAACGAGTCAAGAAGTAGGTCCACATGGTATGCATGTAACCACTTAATTCACACTTGACTGGTTCCGTAAATTGAAATGCCTAACTTGCATTGCATGGGTTGGTTGGATGGAGACGGATGGTCATCATCATAATCACGGCTAAAATTGAATGACACATCATCCTATTTCCCTCTCACTTTTCACCTCGTTTGTCTCCATTTAGAATTAATGACTGTGTTGGTTGTTGTTTACAGCTTTTTCGTTGTTAGTTAGCAATATCTCATGTGGCATTATTTTGTGTGTAGGATGATGTGAAGTCAAAATTTCCCTAAAATCATGGGTTATCTTTGAACAACGGTAGCTATAAGAAGAAGAAGGTCCAGTAGTCCTACTCCTCCGCACATGATAAAACTGCATTTCATGTGGATTAAATGACACATAGTTAGTTTTGGTGGTTTGGTTAGGACGTTAATAATGACAAGATGATGAGATAAATGTCGTTGGGAAAGCAATTCATTTTTTATGTGAAAGAGAAAGCGGTTCTGGATCAGTTAGCCTAAGTCTAGAGCTTCCTTCCTTCCTTCTGTGCTTTCACTTTCACTTTCACTTAGCTCTTTTGGTAGTGGTATGTATTTATATGTGTATGTATTCTGGATGTGGATTGGATGATGATATCCTAAGTGACCAGACCAGACCACTAATGACCTCCCCTTCTTATTTAATGTCTCATATAGAATGTGTTTTATGTTATACGTATGTATTTCGTATTGCGTAAGGGAAGATATCCCCCTGAATGAATTGGAGATTGGTTGGTTTGAAATTTGGAATGAAAAATACATATAACTGCCCGTCCACTGACTGGGTGGACATCGTTACGGTTTGTGGATGAAAGAAATAGAAAAGTTGAATTGCTAATGGCCATACTTTCACTTTTGGGAAAACGCAGTAAGTGAAACTGATGATGATACGAAATAGCTCAGCCCGCACAAACCCTATTGCGGCTAAAATGTGGGTAATTTTCACGGGGAGTTAACCCCTTCTCTTCCTATTTCAATAACAAACAAACTAGGTTTAAAACAAATGTACAAGGAGGGAAGATTTCCTTACAGATAAAATTGAGACCAAACTGAATAAAAAAGAAAGAATTGACCAATTCAAAAACTGCGAATTTCAATACGCACACTAAAAAAATATTGTATTTCTGGTAAAGGACAATAAAAAATATCTTTAGTACAAATCCTACACAATGCGTTCAAAAGCAGTTTAAATTGGTACAAAATGTCTCTTTCCCTTCATTCATCCCATACACATAAAAGCAAGTCACAAAAACCAGCACATTCCTTGTCCTTCCGATCTATTATCGTCACTTTTGTCTCGTCAATCCTTGACAAATGTCTTCATATCATCCACCACATCTTTCCCGTTCACTTATATAACGTCGTATCATTTGTATCTGTTGTACATACTATATATATATATAGTAAAAACAGTTGTTACTCTTATGACGGAATAAATTACACAATCTTGTCCAAATTTCGCATCATCTGATGTCACCCACCGAAACTAATTCAATGTAAATACACACACACATACATACGCATCAATCCCAACCACACCCGCCTTTCCTCTTCCCCCTCTTCCTTCCTTATCGTCATTGGTTGTGATGGTGGTGGTGATTGACTATGGGAAAGGATCGAATGTGCAGTAAAATAAAACCGTCCATAAAACTTGGTTGACCGAGTTTTACTTTAGTTGTAGCCGGATTTTACAGCTTTTCCTTCAGCATGCAGGGGTGGGTTTACATGGGTTATTATGCTAATAAAATCCAAGCTTCCGATTCTGCACATCCGCTTCTTCGTGTGTGTTCTTCAACCGGCGTGGTCTCTCTCATGCATGTTTTTGTTTTGTTTGTCGTTCAACCAATTTACAATTTGCGGGTGGGAGAGTGCGGGAGGTGAGCGACACGACAAAACACTGATCCGATCGGGTTCTTTTTAGTTAGGACAGAAATAAGTAAGGTCACCGTTTATATTGATTTTTACAAAGGTGGTATAGGGAACTGCATTGGAGAAAGCAGAACTTGAAACCTGAAATTGTACTTAAATTCAATTCAACAGGATTTATATATTCCAACTCTACTTACACAATACAATACAGACCAAGAAGAGTGTAAG
Source organism: Folsomia fimetaria (assembly GCA_034695645.1). NCBI lineage: Eukaryota > Metazoa > Arthropoda > Collembola > Entomobryomorpha > Isotomidae > Folsomia > Folsomia fimetaria. Next base: position 36,252 of record JAQFZJ010000214.1, on the reverse strand, counting down.
TCCCAACGGGGTCAAAGTGTGGGCGTTTAATGTGGTTACTTGAGTGTTGCAGTTAAATTCAAGAGGGACGAAGACGAAATAACAAAAATAAAACAACTTTTAACTTAATTTATCCTCTGAGAATAGCAAGAAAAGTACATAATTAGGATTTATTATGTTTGACTTGAGGTTAAAAAGTGGAGTCAAACCATGTCCTATATTTAACATTAAGTATGTATGCAAGGTGGTGGTATTAACAGCGCACAAAAAGTGGAGATGTGAAATAAGATGCTGTGATTTTAATACTTGTAGATGTGGGTCGTAAATGGGATTGTTGCATGTGTACGTAAACATCAATAGAAAAGCAGTAAACATTTTTACTTCTTCTATTTAAAAATGTCCCAATTTCTTGTGATTTTGATACATTTAGATTTTTTGAGGTCGGGTTTGGATTATTAAATAATGGGATTCGTTTCCGTTGAGAGAGAGAGGTGTCAAAATGTCAATGTCGACATAAACTTTTGACAAAATTCATTAACCCATTCTACTAAATATAGTTCTTCTCTCAAGGTTATTCAGGCGTCATTCAAGTCATCGTTATTATCGCATCTGCACACAAATCACGCAATTGCAATCTGTTGAATGACTAAATATGTATATAAGTACTTGAGTTGGTTGAGTGAAAGGTGGTGGAGTGGTTGAATAGATTTCTAATTTCCTCACCCAAAGTTGTACAACTTGTAGAGCTGAGATGGATGGAGGGGAAAGTGGTGTAGTTGATGGGAAAGTACATATTAAATGGAGCGAGACCACTTTCACACACTCTGCATTGTTTAACGTGTGTCAGCCAACCAGAGATTGTGGAGGTATGCGATAAGCTCTGTCTATTTAGTTCTAGTAGTGGTAGCTGCTGGAGGGAGGTCTTGTCTTGCTTCATTTTGAAGTTAGGCAGTGGCAGTGCTGGTGGCAGTGCATACGAGAACAACCTAACTTTGCAACTTTCCTGGGGAAGAGAGGTATTATTATTATTCCTAAATTTTGCAGCCCTGTACAAACTTTAGAGGCAGAAGGGACGTGGAGAACTCAACTTTGGGAGAAATGGGTTGGAATTGCAATAGAATTGAATTGAATTGTGACCAGGACACAGTTGTTCATACAAATTTTGGAATTTTGGCAGCTAGAACAATGCATTTCATCGGATGACTCAGGTTGTTGGTTGGTTGATGGCAGAAGGATGGGAATTTGTTGGTATTGCGTTTTAGTGAGTGAAATAAGTACACTACTCCTCCCTTCTACTTTCACCGTGAGCAGAGTGGATACAAAGGAAGGAATCAACAATCAAATGGCAAAGATCAGTAAAAGTAGTAGGCAGTTGTGAGTTATAAATACAGCTACTAATGACATGTTATGTTAGGAAAGGCTTAGTCCATGTCGTACAAATAATCTTCATTGATCCTTTATTACGACTAGATGAGATACACATGGATAACCTTGTTCTCAGCATAAAAGGGTTGAAAGAGATAATGCGTATGCGGAGGAAGTTGTAATAAAAATAACTGTCTTTTTCTGCTGACACGGGCACTTTCCCCACCCACTCCCTTATACCATCTAATAATCCACGCACTTCCACAAACGGTATTGTATACGCTCTTCTATTCCTCCTAAAAAAAGAAGAAAAGCAGCCACAGTCCAATCAAGTAAATGAGTTTGGCAATAGTTAGCAAATTCTGAGCCATATTCAACAACTTTGTACAATACAGGGGAATACATGGCAGGGTCTGTGTGTGCAGCCTTTTATTTTAACTTCCGTGGTAAAATGTTGTTGACTTTGACCCTGCCACACCAACCAACCACGTCCAATCCAGCCCATATAGTTAGTTGTATCGGTATTAATGATAATGAAATTAGTTTCTCTTTTTTTCTTATTTTACTTGAAATCCAGGCCAGACCATGCCTGGCACCATCCGGTTACTCAACCAATAAAGAAATGACCAATAACTGGATTAGTTGCCTCGCAAATACGTAATCGATAGGTTACAATCTGTCACTGTGGTTGAATTGAGCGTGATTGGGTTGGTTGGTTTTGGTTGGAGCAGAACTGAAGCCAAAAGTCACATCAAATCCAACTGCCAAGATGATGATACAGCCAACTTGTAGAAGTAGCATTACATTACAGCAAGTAATATTAGTTGAACAAATAGTAGTAAAGTAACACTACTGACAGCTGGATAAGGTCAAAGTAATAAGACGTTATCATCGTCAACGTCTCAATTTCCTCTTTTTTCTTTCAACCCCAACAACTATTGGAAGGACGAAGAAGGGTTTCTTTGACACAGATTATTCTTTACAATCTATGAGCTCCTTCTTACTTTCTCTCTACCTGGACGAACTTTTTATAGATTTTAGTACATAGTCCTTGGGTTTACCAAAATAGACAAAAGTCTGCATTGGTTGGCATTGGTATTTAATCCTGATGATCCTCAATTATACCTGACTGACTCTGGACTGTTTCTTTGTTTATTCTTAGTTAGCTGTGCGGATTAAAAGTGTTCAACTAAAGTAATTATGATATATTCGATTACACACCAAATCCCAAATTTCTCTCATCCGGAATATTGTATTTTATAAAGAAGACCACCTCAAATGAATAGAGTGTTCACACAGGCGTTGAGTTGATTGTGTTTGATTTGGTCCACAATATTTGAGAAGAGTGAAAATCTGATGAAAGTGAAATGCAACTTTCTCTGCTTTCCCCAAATCATGTTTGTCCCTGGTTTCCTGTGATGTGCACATCCAGCAAATAAATAGAAGGACCAACCAGTAAATTCTGAGTGAAAGTTCTATCCTACAGATCCAAATTTAACGCTTCAACACTTTCCCAGCCCCAGCAGCTCAACCAACCCAACCCACTTGCACAGCAAAAACTTAGCCTCTCATTCACAGGATTAAATCGACAGTAGCCATATCCAGTGTCACTTCTCTCTTCTTCTTCCACTACCTCTTCGAAAGGGAATAAAGTTGGAACTTTTGCAGGAAAAGTGAAAAACTTGAGGCACATGGGACTAAATTTACTTCCTGCTCTTTTGCACATAAAAAAAGGAGACATGCCATTTCAATAAGTTAGTTCCATCATTGTCAATTGGGAAAAGAAACAAAAAATGACCAAATTCCCAAAAGTGGAGAAAAAGAATCAGTATTCCACTCCAATCTAAAACTGCCCCATTTGTCAAGCAAAAAATGTGAGTGATCCTTTAACCTCGATTAATTCCGAAGGTATGTTTTTCTCGTGATTAAGAGCATTTTACCCTTTGATACCAAATCCACCCGATCACCACACGCTTTCCACTCCCAACATAACTGAATTACTGACACTTTGGCAGGAAAAAGGGTTTTTAAGTTGGACGGATCAGAGATTTCGAATCTGATCAGAAGAGAAGGGTGGAATGGAGGAAAAGAGGATGGGGACCCCTGAATACTAATGAACCATTGCAGCATCATTGCACGCTTCATGAGAAAGATCCTTGTGGATGGGCAACGAAAAGCAGTCCTGCATTTTTGGCACATTAAGCCAACTTTTAGCATTATGTACTCCTACTTGCGTCATTATCTCTTTGGATCAAAGGCTTAATTTTTGCCATGAGGCCTAAACTCGAGTGGGGTTGGTTTTCAGAATAACATTTTACATCAATTATTACAAAGTAATTAATAATTTTAAGTGCACTTTAAATCCAAATTAAATAATGTACTATTTGTCCTTTGTGTCTATTGAATTTTGACCTCGTGTTAAATATCAAATTTATGCAGCGATGGGCTGTATAGCCAGCATGTTAACAACCCAAACTACCAACCAGGCATCAATCACACCTTTAATGAAACTTGACATTTTCGCTTTGAAAGATGGATACCTACATGGATATTTAACCTGGCTAATGCTTGCTCTCTCACAAAGGCCCTCTCCTTCCTTTGTTCCCTCCGATGATTTGGACTGCATTGCATTTATCTGAAAGTTTGCTAGGATTATTTAGTGAGAGACCTGTTTGGAGGTTTTTGTGCCACACACATAACACACTATCATCTCCGGATGGATGGATGACGTATACACAAAAAGGTTTCAGAGTTTGAGTTGCAAAAGAGTGAAGGTCGGGCGCCTTAAGCCGTCGACTAACCGACTAACGAACTTTGGAGTGGATCAACTTGTGTCGTGACTGGGTTATCAAAGCAAGGGGAGGAATATCTCTGTACTACACAACCTGTCTGCTGATGATGAGGGGTAGGCTTTGTTTAAGTTTTTGAACAGCATCAGTCAGTCACTAAGTCAGTCAGTCAGTGATTCAGTTTGGAGGTGAATATCAGAAGAATGGATGATTCAAAGAGAAAGGTGGTTCAATCAATCTGTCTTTAAAAACGCTTGCCTTCTCCTCCAAGGAACTCTTAGTTAGTTAGGTTAGCGTGGAGTTAGCCTATTAAATTGAGGAACAGAAATAACACACTACGCAACATTCCTTCTTGACAATGTGGCCTGGCCTACATTCCATGGGTTGGTTAGGTTGGTACGTATAATAAGGCGATGGAGTTTCGGGATCGTGGCCTGTAATTAAAGATGAAAGGCTGATAGGTCTTGGAGGGGGCATTACTTTTAGGTAACTCTTTGACTGTTCTTAATTTAATTGGCTTTACAAATCCCTTTATGTGGAGTGGAGCCTGGCATTCATTGTAATGACTTTCCTTAACACCAACACACACCATCTTCTTGTAATTAAGGGCACACAAAGGCAATCGGTGGTATCATTATCTTAGGACTTATAAGCTCAAGTCCAAGCTAATCCAAACCACCCACCCACGCCAACCAATACCAACATCTCTTCACTTCTATTATTGGATGACATGACAAATAAATAAACCGGGGGCAATTTATTCGCAAATAAAATTACTTCAATTTAAATTGAAGGTTTAAAACTTCAATTTCGTTCAATTCAGGGAGTAAAATAAATAGGACTGCCACCTCTGATTAATTCCAAAGTAAATAGCTGGCAGGTTGGTTGATGTTTATTCTATAGTTGAAGAATGTACATGAGGATAATGGGCATCGATGTAATTATTATCATTACCCAAGACAAAAGATAATGAGGTGTGTGCATATCTACTCGGGAGACAAATTAGTGCTACCCCATTTCCAAAGAATTCATTAATAGCAGAACAGAATGAAATAATAGATAATTATCCAACTTTAAGGGTCAAACCTTATGCATTCCAAACAAACAATCCAATCCAATTGCAAGTACATAAGTTTGTATAATACATTACTATGTATTTCCATCTGCTAATGAATATGCTTCGTGCCGACATCCACATTGCCAATCCCCTTGCCATTCAACCGCAACAAAAACCTTCCTTATAATTAGGACGGATTCTCTACTAACCGAATTTCTCGTTAAGAAATTCCTATCCATCTTCTATTACATATATGTATTTATTTATATAAAATTATATAATATGTTATTTGGCTGTGCTGGGTACATACTAACCGATCCGAGCCGGTGTGGTCAAACTTCACGGGAAACTCCTCCCCTCTTCGCCTCTTTTCTCATAATGCATTCTTTACATTAACAAAATGTGATGTAACGCAATCCTCTCGTAATCCTCTCGCAAGTTGGCGAATGCAGGCGGCACTGAGGAGAGAACAGACCTTAATCCCACCCACCCACCCACCGACCCATGCACTCCATCCAAGAATCCAAACGTATTTGGAACCATTTCGAACCAAATCTTTAATGAAACTTGTAGTCAAAGAATCCATTTCGGATGGTTGAATGGAAAGGAGATTCGTTCATTCATTCATATTTCTAAATGACTGAACTGCAACGAGAATCACAAATCAATTCCTGTCTGTCAAACAGACCTGCTTTCACTGGGTGCAGAAAGAGTAAAAATACTTAATACAATACATTCCTTAGATTATACATAACAATACAACATGGTGCAATTTCATTATTTCATTCCTGTGTAGCCCTGTAATAAAGTTGTCCATAAAATGTCAGATAATCGATTTATTTCTACTTTTATTTATTTCGAGAAGACCTGTGCATGCATTTTTTTTTATCCTTGTCAACCTCTGTTCCATTCTGTTTGCGGATCACTGCTCTTTGAACCAACTCCCACTCCTAGATTTACCAATACGTTTTGACAAGTGATATCTATTTTGTTTTACTCAGGGTAATTCTTCTTGTCCGATGAATCGCCCCATTTAACTGCTGATAAGAATAATGGATTACTGGTACATACTGTGTAAGGTGGAGGATAGAATAATGGGAGCATAATCGGAACTTCTTGCTCAGTTCGACAGATAATAGACATGTTGAAAAAGGAATTGTTCAATTTAAGAAACGAAATCAGGTTTAATTTTGTTTAAGTCATTATGTCTTCCATTAGAAATTGGCGTCCTCATTAAAATGCTCTTTACATCAAGTTAAACTCTTCAAATAAAATATGTTGATGGTTATATCTCAAAGAAATGTTGTCCAAGTTGAGAGAAATATTATTGTGGAGATTCCACAGGACAAAAAGACTGTTTTTCCTGAAATGAAGAACAGTAGTTACTGCACTGCATACTGCTTAGCTTCTGTACTTTGTTGCGGATGAGCCCGAAAATGAACAAGGAATTACATCCGAATTTTCGCCTTCATTCCACGACACTTGAGGACAGATTTATAGGTTCGCTTAACCGGCAAAAACAAGCTTGGGAGATGACACCAAGAATAAATTATTTGTCGTTTGTCATTCCACTCTCCTCTAAAACTTGCGTGTAATAGTGAATGGGATAAGATTTTAGCAAGTTCACTTAAGTTCACGTTCAATGCATTCCTTCCGCCTTCATTCTCTAGAAAACATATCTAAGGTCCAAGGTTAGCACAATTTAGGAACGACCAGTTTTTTAAAGATATTCTATAGAAAGTAGCAAGGTTTGGTTGGTTTGGTTGGTGAGAGAGACAAGGTGTATTTCTTAGTGATGTGATAAGCCCAACTTTCTCATGTAAGGAAACGGGCAGTGGGAATTGCAAAAAAAAGAAATAAAGGGTAAAACATACGAATACATACACAATTACTGAGTCTTGTCTAAAATAAGGATGGTGGTGTAAGCATTTATTCCTTTCACAAATGACTTAACACAGAGACGGGGCCAACAACGACCAACCGAACCAAACCAACTAGACTTGCAACTTATGTATGTGATGATGTGGTCTGCTTTTCGGAATTTCGACATGATTTATTATTTTATGTATGTAGCAGAGAAATTCCACATTTTGTTGATATTTTGTTAAATGCATTCATCGGTGTCGGCTCTTCTTATCAAGGTAATCCACACGCGTCCACACCCCTAATTCACAATTTCTCCTTGGGTTTAAAATCATTTCCCATTTAACAAGATGTTTTATGCATTAAAAACTCAACAACTTATTGCACTATGAAAATTGCTCACAAAAAATAGCATCTGATGTGTTGAATTGGTTGCTCACCTCCCTGAATCCTTATACACACATTTACAATTGCAATTACATTAAAATGGAGCAATTCAGCTAACGATTTAATTACGTAATCAATACAATATGGTAGCATTACAACGATTACTTTTAATGCGGGGACACGAAACGAAGCGAACAAAACAACATAACATAACATTTTTATTGAGAGAACTGCAGCACCTACAAAACAACTAAATGATGACATTGATTGGCACAGAGCCAAAAAGGAAGGAAGGAAGTATATGTACTCGTATTAAATTGTAGCGAAAATGTATGTTGCAAATTATGCCGGTGCAACTATTTCCCTTAATTTTCCAGCTCATTAGCATTTTCTGGCATAAAACTAACATCCACGGACTCTTCAGGTAAACAATCATCTCATAGTCAACGACATCCATCCAGCAGAGCAGAGCACTAATGGCAATTATTTATGATTCATCATTACAAGAATATTATTCTAATATAAGCGGCTCTCCAATGAAAATGAAATTACTCTTACTTTAATTTAGTACTTCATTTTTAAGAAGATTGATTTATATTGTTTTGTCGCACACAAACAATGCAATGCTGCCTGCAAAAGGATGTGTATTAGTCAGTACAACAGCAAGCAAGCATTTAGTTTAGCTATAGTAGTATGAGTTCTGTTCTTGTTGGTTACGTCTCAATGAAATTAAAAGTACTGCACATATAACCAAACTAACTGCATAGTAAGCAAATACTTATAACAATAATTTAATAATTTATTGCTAATAACACAACACATAACACATAACATGGATAGCATTGATATTGGCATTCGCAATAACATTAGTTATGTTATGATTTGCATGGTGGATAAGATTGCACCGCATTTTAATTCCATTCCGAAATAATAACAATAATTCATTGTCCACAGTGTATGCATGTTGTTATGCTTGACTCAACGAAATAAGTGGTGCATGGATCGGTTGGTATTGTTTAATTTGTTAAGAGACGGAGAAGTGTTTGACAATGAAATTTGGCAAGGAATTTGTAATTGAAACTTTAAAATGCCATCCCACAAGTACCAATAACAACTTAACATAGATATTTGCATAAATCAAAGGAAAAGGGTCAATATCCCATCCAATATCAATTGTTCACTTATTTGACTGTGTTGTTTCAAACTCGTGTTCGCAAGGCTGTTAAGTTAATGACATCGCAGCATTTTTACACAAGCTGTTGAAAATCATCCACTTCAGCTCAAAGTTATTTTCCTGATTTCGAAATTGTTTGAAAGGATTTCAACATCAATGGTGGCAACAAATGTGTGATTACTCAAAAAAGTTTAAAGTTTTTATCTTTTGAAACTTTCATTTAATGAAGTATAAATCAAAGCATGGTGCGCATCATCATCACAATTTTGAAGAATTGTAGACAAGTAATTTCTAGGAAATTTAGATGAAATGAAAGATGATGATGAGTGCGTGGGGATGAAGGCTATGTGATTGCAGACATCGGAGGAGGTGGCAAGTGTGAAATAAAGAACAAGAGTGACGCCCAACTGATTTCTAGGAAAACGTCAAAAGATCAAACTTACCGAAAAGTAGTGAAAGTGTAAATTCATTTTACAGAACAGAATTTCGTAAGTAAGCGATTTTTATTTAAATTAAATCTTGTTTAATTGACTAAACTTTTACATTTGGTGTGGGCGGTTCTTAAGCAATTTAAAAGAAAGTAAATCCACTCTAAATGAAATATTGGGTAAATGTTCAATTTTAATTCATTTAAATTCTTCTTTATTTATGAATGGGGAAAAGAAAAGGAAGCATATATTATGCAGAATAAGATAACCTTTATTTTCCTGAACTTTGAATTGCGCAATTGTATCCAGTATATATGACTAACTTTTCTTAAATTTGGTGGGAGTGAGTATATTGTGCACAATTTCATAATCTTTTTTTCGCAATTTCTTAAACAGAATATTTCTATTGTCATTAACTTTTATTAACAAAAATGAAATCTGTGAGTTTTAGATCGATAAAAGTGATTTTCGAGATAACATTTAAACAAACTGAAATTTATTTTTTTCGGTTGAACACGGATACATTACATCACGTCACTTTTTTCTTGCATTCTCCTTTAATAAATGGGATTGCAAAATCCAAGTGACAGGTTGATAGAATGTGTTCAGTTCAGTTTATATCTGTGCAGGGCAGATTGGATCGGTTGGCAATTTAAGTCGTGTTAATCTTAACGTATGTTTATACCCAGAGAAATATTTTGGATTGTCTGTTGTGAAAATTGCACAAATGTTAACGTAACCAGACTTATATATTATTATTATGACTCCGCTTTACACATTGATATTCCATGCAGAATTCCAAACCATGAAACCAAACAAAATGTTATAAATATTTGAGATGAGACGAAACAATCTAAATCTAAACTCAAGAAAATTGCAGAACTCTTTTTTTATATTTTCCAATCTCATCGTCGTTCACACAAATCACTTAATTTTGTTTGTGTCTGGAAGTGCATAATTATTGTTTCTCTTTTCTTTTTTAATTTTCTTTTTGCTGGCAAATGTGCAATTACTCAGGGCAGGAGAAGGAGGCATTATGCAGAAATCTGAATAGCAGGCGAATGGTTATTGCCTCCGTAATGTAATACTTTATACTGTGTAATACGTACCCGCCTGGTCATGGCAGTTAAAGAAAATTGGATATTTAAAGCACACTAACTAGAAAATATTGTGCATTTGTGTCGGAAATGGCGGCCTGGGTGGTACTTGTGTGTCCTCCCCTTCTCTTAATTTAATGTGGAATCCGTGTTATGCCACATTAAGAATTAGTATGCATTCATTCATTCACTCTACAAAAAGTTAAAGAAAAGTCTTATTTCAATCTTCTTGTCCTTCACCCAACTCTACTTTTTGATGGCAAATGGACCAGATTGAAACGGAAGAGTAATACTTGCAAAATAAAATGTAATTACAGTTCTGTCAAAAAGACTGTTTCACACTAAAAGAGGATGAAGTGACGAGTTATTTACAGGACACAAAACAAATAAACAGCTACTACACGACTATAATACTACACTAGACTGTGAATTTGACGTCTAAGTCAAGGTTAAAGGTTACACACGAGTCCCGAAATTGATCCATTGCATCCTCGTGTGATGATAAATGAAGGCGTCAATAATGCAATATTTAGACTTGATATTCGTGCTTTTTAGTGTTTTTTTACACCACATAATTGATTATTAATCACTACAGATATACATGTAATCAATATAAAGTGCATGGAACCGGTTTATTGTACAGATTGATTTTTAATAATTCATAGGTAGGAGTTACCATACAATTTAATGCCTACTAGTAGCATATGTTATTGCTGAAGTGTTTTGTAACTCAAAAACACGAATCTAAAAAAAATCAAAGAAATGTAGTCAGTCAGTGGAAACCCGATCAGTTTGTCTTTTTAAAATTTAATAACATCACTTTGTGCTTCCACTCAATCGGACTTTACTTGAGAAGAACTAAGGTATCAATTATGTCGCTTGCAAATTAAATGGGAACATGTGTACACTGCCTAATTACATAATGAGCTAACTAGTCAACAACACACCACTGCTAAATCCAATCCAATTTAATCCCGTCCACCAAAAATTAATAAGACATACATTCTCATCCATCCATGCATCTGCTTAGTTCTGTTTCTGTTATGTAATGTCCACATTTATTCTAAGAGTTCCGCATTACCTACCTATTATATGCAAAGGAAAAGAAAATCATTATTATTTCGCCACAAGAAGAACTGTTCTTCTTTTAGTTATTACATAACGTGCACATAAATCTTTCCTCAGAATTTAGCCCACAATCATCCCTAATCCCATTAAACCCATTAAGTGCAAATACCGTTATTGTCCTGGCCTGTGCAGCAAAATAATTATGCACGCAAACATTAATTAACTCAACAGTTCGGCTCAAGTTAAGAAGAAACCATTTCCAGATAAGTAAATTATTAATCCAAGCCAGCTCAGCTCCTTCCGTTTAGTTTATTTGATGTCAAATTGAAGCAGAGGAATCCACGCCACTACCACCAATTCCTCTTCCGATTTATTACAGCGTATAATATATTCCTTCAATAATACAAACCAAACCCATTTGTTTTGCTGTCACAATAATACTAATCCAAGCTAAACTACTAACTTTTCCGACTTTATTAGTTTGAGTTTAGTGATCATCGTTGCGGGTTCCGTTCAGTGTAGCTCGATAATAAATGAGAATAAAAAGGATTGCGTTGTGGTGTTGCACTATGTATTTGTAGGAGTATTTTAGTTGTAAACCTGTTACCCAGTCCAATTCAGACAAATCCACCACCACCCAAATTCAGGACTAGTAGTCAGAACAGAAGAGGACCACAAATCGGTCGTAAATAACTCTAAATGTGTCTCAGAGTAGTGCTTGCTTGGTTGCCAGCGTCGTCAACTAACTTTTAACTGGAGTGAATTACATCTATACGCTTACGCAGCTTGTCTAAATATAAATAGATTGCAATTTATCTTTGACGAAAAATGTGTGGAAAGTATCCAAAAATGTGGTGCTTAAAAAATTGGGTGACGATTATTACGTATGTCGGAATATCTGCAGACCAGTTTTTAAACCAATTCAATATAAATTCGATTCAATCCAAATCCAATTCACTCTTGTACAAAAAAATGGAATTTCTTTTATTATTCCATCAAAAGAAGTATGAAGAGCACAATAAAAGGGACAAGGAATTTAACTTGCTAAATGCAAATGTAAATGTAAATGCAATAATGGGGAAGGATAAGGGGATAAGGAAAATGCAAAAATTTGCATCAAAATTGCAATAGATTGACTTTCATGGATGTTTTGATGTGGTTTCTTGTTTCTGTGAAATGTGATGCGAAATGTGATTCAGGAGCCCAGGTCAGGTTTCTTGTTCTTTGTTCTTTTGACTTTATATCACATTCACATCACATTCACATTCGTCTGATACACAACACACAGCCAACCATCCATAAAGGAAAATGTAATAATGCATCGAGTTATTACCAAAATTTGCATAAAACTCTATTTACCCTTACCTGCATGGAGATGAGAGAGAAAGCGAAAGAGCTTGATGCAATGCAGGACAATTTCACTCACTTTACTTTACTTTGATGTAGGCTGAATTTAAACCGGGCTCGTTTTTGTTTTATGTAAAGGCTTCTTTTTCTGAAATATGATCCATTTCGAGATCTTCCTACAAGTTTAGTTTGCACAGATAATTTACCTTGAATACAAAATAAAACGAAAATTCTATGGATCGAAAAGACGTTATCTTTTTTCATTCCCTTCATTTTTTGTGTTGCAGTAAATTACCTCGGGTATCATGCAATGCATCATCAATCGATACATCCATCCACCCAAGGTATAAATCAATTCAGACAAAGAAAACATGTTCTCTCGATCCTCCTTCTTATAGAAAACATGGACTTTTGTTTACCCACCCACCAAGCATACCACCAAACATACTACCTAATCCGTTCTTGGTTTTCTGACATGATAACAATTTCACAAGAATGGTTTTCCTTTTCATGTTTACCAAACCAAATTCGGATCAAGCCATCAAAAACTAAATGCTTTACAAATAGCTGGTAAATAGCAATTCATGTTGTACATAACGAAAACATCATCTATAATTTATACCTCCGTTCTAGAATTTGCAGAGGGACAGGTCAGTCAGTTCGTCATTAAACTAAGCAATTTATGCGTTTTATTAAGAAGTAGAGCCACTCTTGCATATTATTAGCGCCAAAATGTCAATAGACATCATAAAATAATAAAATCATGCATAAAACGAAAATAACAAACTTTGATAATATATTTTCGTATTTCAGACAACTGAGTGAATGACAAGCCGACATCACTTCGTAAGACCAAAGAAAAACAACAACATAAGGAAGAAATCTTCAACTTTCCAACCAACCAAACATCAATATTGAGTTTGTCTCATTTCAATCATTCTTAAACTGAAAAGAAGAACACACTGTTTTTATTCCCCGTGGTCTGGCCTATTTAGGTTTAAATTGCATAAAAAAAACTTTGGTGATTCTTTCTTTCATCGATTCGCATAACGCAAACATTACAACTTCAATCTCAATGTCAACACAGGAAACGAACTGCAACCAACCAACCAACTTGAGAAACTGACACTAACGAGAGTATCCAATCTGAACATGCCCTGGTGCAGGAAGGGTTCAATTTGCAAGTATTGACATCACACGTGAAGAATCGTAAAAGGAGATTTTTTGCAACCAACCATCTGTAAAATAGGTTTGATATCATCCATTGGAGGAAGGATTTTCTACTTTTGCTCCAGATTTTTATGCGAAAACAATACGAAAAGGTAAAAAATCTCAATTTAATAGTGTGCATGAAAGAAAGAGTTCAGACTTTTTGCAAAAATGAATGGCTATATTTGTTTAAGTGATCCTTGTCATAAGATACAGAATAATTTGCTCGTGTTGAAAATTCCTTTGTTGAAAAGTTAAACTTTCGTTTATTCAAGCATATTGCTAAAAAAGTGGGCCCGAAGGGAAGTGAAGGACTTTACTTAAAATTCCTGACCCCAATGCAATAAGGGGCGAGGGAAAGCATGTCATCGGGGTCTTTTGTAATTTGGAATTTACACCAATATTATAAGACTGGATTGGAGGACGAGGATACATTATAAGAAAGATCCGGCGACCCAGTCGGGCCCAGCTTGTGAAGTGTTTTATAAAGCTTACCTTACTTACTCTAGTGTTGCAATATATGTAATGTTGGATTTGGATTTGAGTTCCACTTGCACTACCTCTCGTACTCTCCTCTCCGCCGTCCCAAAAGACATTTTAAATAAATCCGACCTTGTCCAAACACCTTAGAATTCCAGTCAGGAGACACATCCTTCTGCTCAGATTGGTATGGAGCATGGTTTTCAAGAGCATATTATACATTACACAGGACACAGAGGGGAGAAAACTCATTCCCTCTTCTCATCGTCATTGTCACATTTCCTCCGGACTGAAAAACTGCTTCAAGATGTGACTTCTTGAAAATCGGTGGTTATCCGTTGGCAGAGAAAGTAAAGTGAAATGTGACAATGGAGAAAGAGAGAGGGAGAGAAAGTAAGAAAGAGGCAAAGTGAGACAACGGAGATTGACGGTCCACTAAATTTCGGGAGTCGCACTACTCCTCTCCGGCCAAAGGAAAGTCACGGAGGAATTGGCCGGAAGACACAATTCATTCCTCGCCAACTTCTGCCTGTGTCGTCATACTATTCAATATATATCAAATCTCATAAGTATAGCAATTTTTTGGTGGTTTGGTCTCAAAAAATATAAAAGTAGGCTTTTCAATGGAATAATATCTTCAATTTTTGGCAACTCACGTACACACACACATGCACAATCGGTGCATCGGAGTGAATTGAATGGAATCCATGTGTGTGCGTCAATACAAGTATTATTCTGTGGTGTGATTTGATCGGTTATTATGTGTGGCTGAGAACGGATTAATATTCGTTTCACACACGGTCTGATCAATTTCCCACTTGCATTTAGTGTCCATTTGACGGGGACCTTTCCTCAGGTTATGCAATATTTATGCTATTATTTTTAGCTACGGCATTTTCATTCTGATATGAATTAGAAATATATTATATGGGGAATGGAGGAGCAATTTGGTTTGAAAATTGAGAAGTATTATTCTGGCTTAAATTTCATCCATCCATGCATTTTCACAAGATATGTTATTAATATGTCCACTCCCATCCTACCCACCCATGTCATACGATCTGTTTTGTATGACCTAAATTTGGGAATTGTAAGCGGAAACTTTATATAAGTCATTAATATTAATTACTTGATAGAATTCACATCAATTTAAATAATATCTTGTTACAAGTAATACAAATAGGAACGGCCGATATTCCATAATCAGTAATGAAATTGCATAACTATTTACTGGTTTGGTTTGGTCCATGATCTGTGACCAATAATGAATAGAATTTGCAATATCCTCTCTCTTCCTCCAAGAATGTCATTTTCATATCATATTCTATATCTTTATCCAATCTTTCATGAACATATAAACTTTGAATTGAATATTTTCTTGTCTGGGATGATATATTTGAGGAAGTTGAAATCTCGACCCAGACGGGACAGCAATAAACCCACTTTTTGTTTAGTTGGTTTGGCCTTTCGTAGTCCTTATAGTCTCGTAGTCCACTCCAGATGCGTATGAAGGGTTGTAAAAAAGAGCAGAGGAGTCTGCTGACCGTGCAAATCCCAAAGTTTTTCAATAACCAGAAAAGAAAGTCATTCAAGGATCAAAGTCACTTACTTATATAACATTGTGCGAAATAAGAAGAAATGAATGCAACGCACTTGTCCCACTTTTACTATTTGTGACTCACTTAATTTTATGATGAAAAGGGATGCCAAAAATAGAGCATGACTGACTGATAACAAGTCTGTGGGATATCCCATTTGGAAACAACGGATAAAAAATCAGAAATAACATGCATAATATACAAAAGAAAGAACAGACAGCTCGGCGGCTCCCAAACAAAATCAAACAATTTTGAGCAATCCTGATTTATGAATCTCATTTCACGTCACAATATCATAAATATTTTACAAGTATTGTCAAAAAGTTAAGTTTGGTTGGAGAAGTTTCTTGGAATTTACAGATCATTCATTTCTAAAGGATTATTGCATCTAATAGGATGACACAATTTCTCGTAATGTCGAAATAAGTCGTTGGCTCTGACGGCATGTCTTCTTCTTCTTATCATGAGAAAGAGAGAGATAGAGGAGGTGACAGCAGACAAAAAAGCAATTTCCGCATCATTTGACTCAAATAATCAAACATTGCAACTCCAAGCACGGATATTGAGAGGTGGAATTGGGTCACTTATTTTGCTTGTCTCTCATCCATTCCAACCTGAATGCCATTTTTATCTATATTTCAAATAAAGATTTAGCAAGGGCACTCTTTTTCTCATAATAAATCATTAATTGCGCTCCCATTGTTTTCTTTGGTTGTTTTCTTTCATGGTTGTGTTATATATACATCACTTTATCGTGACCAAGTGAAAGCTAGGTGAAAGGAGGCCAGGGGAATTTCAATAAAAGTTTTTTTCGTGAGAGTGAACCAAACCGTAAATAAATTCCAGGAGGGACACCACCCACGAACACATGGATTGGCTCCTTCTTGTTTCATCTCAATAAAAAACAAGTCAAACGAAATCCCGGACATGAATTCGAAAGAGATGAGAACAGCGACAGTTGTCTCTCCTTCTCAAATCCACTACAAAAGGCATTATTGCATTGACTTGACATGATGCTCTTTCATTCTCAGCCAAACTTTTATCATCGGGTTTCAGACGCATCAGATCATTGGATCAAAAGGTTGTGCCACATATGGATGCAGATTGCAGCCTTGAAATAAATAAATACTTTATCGAACACAATAACCAACAAAAGAATACGAGGAAAAAAAGGTTGTGTAAAAAGGTCTGAGCAGAAGAGAAGAGAGTATGGAGCTGTGAATAATTTATGAAATATTACTTGTCCAATGAACACTATATATATCCATCCATCTATCATGCTTGACCCACTTCATCACTGAAATTGCAAATATTATGTATCTGCAAATGAATGCAATTCGCAAATACTGGAATGAAACAATGGAATGGTGACGCACGCAGTATTCCAAAACTAGGAGAGAGATAGTAAATCTGTTTGATTAGTGTAACCAACTCCTTTTGAGAAAGGGAGGCGATGGCAATGGCAATAATAATTCGATTAACAATCCAAATTATTCGTATTCTTCTCTTGTTCATTCAAAGTAGCGAGAGGAGGTAGGAAGGGCTCATGGAAGGATGTAGAGAGGTTATTAAAATAAAACGATAAAATAAAATGGAACAAAGTTTTCTCTCAACATTACACGTTAAATGACTTATCTGAAATTCTGGAAATAATCTTTCCAGAGGCCTTTCTTGACAGGATTGCTCCAGATTTTATACGTTTGGAAAGATGAAGAAGATCGATATTGTTTTGGAATACTAATTCTGTTAGTTATTACTCTAGCAATTTCAATTTGACATGATTTTCGCTTTCTCAAAATATTGAATATTATTATTCCCATATTATTTTACCCTAGTTTAGAGCTTCACTATAAAAACGTGTGGAAACCCCATCTGCACTTTCCTTTCCATTAAGTTTTGCTGCTTTCTCCTCCATTCCTGCAACTTTATCACAAAACTCTAGGCAAGTCGTAGTCAGTGGTAAAGTAAAAGTGGCAGAAAAGCATATAAAATAAATTCGTTATCTGCAATCTGATATTTTTCCAAGCATTTCCCTTTTAGCAGAGCAGAACTGGCAGAGAGCTGTAATAATATAATGCGGCAGTAACACCATCAACAGAAGAGAAGCCAGTTCATTAGTCAACAAGATACATTTGTTCCATTCTGTATTCTTTGCATCAAGGACTTTCTCACTCAGATCACGTAACTAACTATAAAAAAACCTAATGCAAATGCTGACAATATTTACAAGAAAACATCTTAAATTAAATATAAACAAGAGGAAATTGTTATTATTTGCTTCATTCCATACAACCCAACGTCACTTCCGCGCTATTAGCACAAATTGTGAACAAAAAAGAAATGAAAGTAAAGTGGAGTGGATTCCATTTACTTGAAACTTGTAAGAAAAGCGTGAGAGCTGCTAATTGGATTATTTTTTAAGGAAGCGGCGAAGATCTGCCCTTTTCAACACGAATCTAGAGCAAACAGATACAACTTTGGGTTTTTACTTAAGTTATGAAAGGTTTCCAAATATATTTTCAAGATCGGATTCCATCACGAAATCCGGACTGAGTGGCTTAAGCAAAAAACAGGAGAGAAAATATAAAACGGATGAAATAAATGAAATGAAACGTGACATTGAGCTTTTATTCACTTCGTTTTGTATTTCGTATTTCGTAACAAAATTCTGCTTTCACTTTTGTCAAATATCAACTCAGCATAGTCAGGGAAGTAAGAGGTGTCGGAGAAGTGTTGCCTTATAGGTATTTGCAAGTTTTGCTGGTACAAGATCGATTCTGTCATCGGTGCAATGCTAATTTCCCAAATGCTCCTGAATATGAGATGAGTCTAGCCTACAAAATGGTAAATTAGTGCGTAATTTCCGTCACATCTTTCGCAATCACATCAAAGTAAAAACTGTTAAGAAATTGGAATTCATTATTTTCATTTCCATTTCCACCAACTTTTGTGCACTTCTTGTCAACCCCGAGGTCAGCTTTGAGAAGTGAGTTCATTGCTCGTTTGTATGTACTATCAGCACTTTCTTCAAATCTTATACATAATTCAACTCTGCACTTCTCTCTCAATTTCATTTATTAGTAATATTACAAATATATTTATTAATGGAGGAAGAGGAATAATAAGAATGTCACGTTTCGTTATAAAGCAACTAAGAAAGAAAGGAATAAGAGGAGGGTGATATTTCGTGATGATACTGTTGCAGTTGTGGAGGAAGGAGAAGAAGAGGACAGTCAGCATTATAATTTAAGTGAAGCATAAATTCACAATGTTGGACATTGTAAATGGCAAAAGTAGAAAGTACTTTTGGTCACGTTATGAGGCGATGGAATGGCTCGTTTTGGTCATGATTTCACTTTCACCCTTCCTTCTTATTACCGATGCTCCAAGACATCATACAGTCTACTTCTACTGCTATTTCTACTGCTAGTACTATGTAGTTTGTTCAGAGAGTAACCTAAAACTTACACTTTTCTAAAAAACCAAGCAAGAACTTTCTACAATCGCCATTCCTGCGATTCATTCCATCCCTGGTCTGTCTGTGTGTGTGGTGTGGTATCAGTAGATCCGTTCATGTTGTGTAAGAGCTGTGAGAGAGGAATTTGTACTCAGCAGGAGAAGTTAAGGTTAAGTTAAATTGCTGATTTGCTTAGAAAGTAAAGTTTTAGGGGGAAAGTTAAACCCAAGTTTGACTCCCAGTTAGTAGTACTTCTTCTTTCCATGCAAGTTGTTGGAATTGGAACTCAATCTAAATCTGGAAAAGTCCCGTCCACTCACCACCGCCACCGACATGAGAATAAAAGAGATCAATGCAACACAATCAAATGACAAGCTTCACTGGTTTAGAGGTTTTACTAGTTTTGGTTGAGTTTGAAGTGGTTTCAACTCTTCAAATCTGCTTTGGTCATGGTCATCCATTTATAGCAAAAGAAAGTTCATGATTCTCCTCACTTCCGTTTTCTCAAAGAGAAGAATAGGAGAAAGTCTGTTACTATCCTTGACTTAATTCTGCCTCTGACTTGGATTTACAGAGAAATGAACAACATAACACATCAACATTTTATTATTATTTTGTGCTACCACACACCCACCATCAACCACTTTGAAACTGCTTCATTGAACTGAACTGAGCTGGCTGAATTGAAGACATGGAATGCAGTTTAAAACTGGAAATGGCAAAAGGAAGTAATTTCATGGCATCAAAGGCAACTTTGAAAACTGTAATTTAGTCACACGAGCAGAAATGAAATTGTACAAAATTAAATGACAGGTTCTTTAGAGAAAGGAAAGCTGGATAAAATGGAAATATGTGTTTAAATTGGGTTGATACATAATGTTGGTGTTCAAATGTAAAGTGTGTAGGAGTGGTATATGTGGTTCAACTTGAATCGAGGTTATGCAGTCAATTAAGCCTAAACTAAATTGATGCATTCAGGTGTTGAATTTCCGTTACGACTACTTTCATGCATAATACTTTAGTTTAAGATGAAATTGAAATGGGGTAATATACAAAAGCAGCTTGACAATAATATACTTAGTTAGTATTGTGGAATTGGGTTAGCTGAGTCAATTTCCATCCAGTAACGTGGGAGGATGAAAGAACCAAAATTCAATTAATATTAGCATTAGTTTGTTTTAAACGTATTCAATTTTAATTCTATCAACCAAGTTCGAAGTTAGAAAAACATCACTATAAGAAATGATCAAATTAACTAAATTGCAAAATAATAAAAAAAAATAATAATCCACATACAATAAAAATGTTACCTACTCTCAAAATACATGATTTAAAGGATTCCATTCTTATTGTAACACGTCCATGATAATGAGAATCTCTCCTAGTTTTATGACGAAAAATGTACATGTTTGGATGGAATGTTTCATTATAAAACGAAGAATTAGATTACAATATGTATAATATTACAATGCAAATAATTTTAGCACTATAATCTCACATTTTTTAAATTAAAAAGTTCTTCCAAATCTTTAAGTATATTAATAACAAAGATTCCAGTATTTAATATAGTGGCATCAAAGCCTGACTCTGTGTTCTTTTCATATGTATGTTCGTTCATATATACACCTATTAAGAAAGTGAAAGCAGATGCTCATAAGTCGTATATTCTCTCCCTTGTGTATTCCTTTTTATTTGTCTGCTGACTTCTATACGACCTATTTCATTATCCGTGAGAGAAGAGAGAGAGAGACATTCCGTTGTCAGATTAAAAGTGAGAAGGGAAAGCAAAATGTGCAAAATTCAACGGGAGGAGGAGAAGGAAATTACAATTTTGAACGCCTATGAACCAGGTTGGGTCTCTCTCTTTGACGGTTCTTTGATAAATCCAGAGCAGGAGGATTTGGGTGAAGCGTATTGTACCGGAGGCAATCAATTCAACAATCTACATTTTATGGAATTTATATACTAGGAAAGATCAATGTCGGTTGATAGAGAAGGGTGATGATGATGGTGATGAGGATGACTGATCCATCCAAATCCAGACGGAGTGGAGAAACCTTGGAGGAAGTACGGGCGACAGACAGCACAAGTCCAACCAATTTCATTCTAGAGAAGAAACCTTGGATTTCAGCATGAAACCAAGCCACCAAACCAACCACCTGTCGTATCAAAACTTGACACCTTTCAAAATCCTAATTCTTCAAACTAAGTCTCATCATCTCTTGCTTTACTATCCATCGTCTGCTTGCACATATTCAATTGGAACTTTCATCATCAAGTATGTATTTATTTAATCAAGAGGGCAGGATGTCAAGGCATGGTTTTCCATAAATTGTCAAACAGATTCAATCCATTCAACTACGTGGCACGTGTTGGCATGTGACATTCAGAAATTGGAATACCTATCAGTAGCTTGGGTACTGCTCTAATTACTGAATAAAGAATCACGTAGCAAAATTTCATTTCATTCTGGTCCCATGCAAGATATTCGCTCGCTTAAGACAAATGTCACCCGGAAATAGTAACAAGAAAAAGTGTGGAAGGCACTGATGATACGAAATCAGAGCTGGCCAACCTTACTTTCTCCATATGTACAACATCTTCTCTCCTCAGGAAGATTTATTACAGGAAAGTGAACCAAATTGAGAATTAATGGGATTAAATTGATTCTAGTAGTAAAGTGAAAGTTTCACTTCAGTTGAGAAAACAAAGTTGCAGAATTCCTGCTTTCCCTCCGCATCCTCCAACCACCATCACCACCATACCGCACCACCACCACCATTAGTACCAATTCTGCAGCTTCTCTCACACAATCCACTTTCACTTTTGGACGCACGGGACCCTTGATTGAAATATTGCACGTTACATTGTTAGTTAGTTGTGTAGTTCATGGCAGAATGAGGCACTGTTTTGTGGAATGGAAAACCGTGCGTGCTATGTGGGTTTTGGGTCCGATTAAGAAATGTGACGAGAATGAGGAGAAAGAGGACGAGATGAGAACACACAATGGGTATGCAGGATCTAGAAGATGAGAAAATCCAGTCTGGATCACGATAGGCTCACATGAATTTCATGGAAAAAAAACTTGAATAATTTTCTACGAATCATTGCACTTTTATCACACGAATATTTATTCCAAATTGTTTTTCTGGACTTCGAACTAAAGTAAATGTTCAAATAATTCCCATAAAATTAGTAATGTTGGTTAACGAATTGACTAAAATAAATAAGATTAGTAAGCAGTTTAATTAAGGGCATACGGGTAACTTCTATCTGTAACTATCACTGGTTTCGTTTCGTTAAAAACAATAGTCAGTCTAAACAAAGCTTTTATGTTGTCAAAATGGTAAAAATGTAGAAAATCCTACAAAAGTATGGCACACCGGTTCCATTATCTAGTATTTGGCAGTTATATAGTTAAATAGAGATTCTCAGACAGATCAGATTTCCTCCTGGTTGAATGAAAAGCTCTTTCTCTCTGAAGAATCTGATTGAGTTCACTTCACACACAAAAACCTCAAATAAATTGGAATCTAAAGCTCGTCTCTTTTCATGGTACAATTCGCTTGAAAAAGAACAGATGATCCTTCCGTGTCAGAAATATAACCATGTTCATTCGTATAATGGGTTGGGTACATTAACAACGGCTCTACCGAGAATGCTTTCAAATCTCTCTTCTCATACGCCAGTTTCCACGTCATGCTAAAAGGAAGGATAAAAAAATACTTAGAACCATATATACCATCATTTATATGGATTTTGTGGGATCAAATAGAGGATTAGGCATATCATCATCACTTTTAAAATCTTACTTATGGTGTTTGTCAAACATTATGGGAAAATATTCATCAACTGGAACTAGCTTTTCCAATGGTTTTGCTGCCAAAAGTTTCTTTGCCCCTCGCAAGGTCAACGTATATCCCAAAGTCCAGTAGGAATAATCCACATGGACAAAATGCTGACTTCCTTCAACCTATTTTATACATTATTTATGTCCGAATTAGTATTTAATCCAAAACTTACCCAAGGTTCCTTTGCATTTTGAGACCGCTTGCGCCCAAGATAGCTAACAAATATGCATACAAAATACGCTTGTTTAGATCACAATGGAAATGCATACATTATCATTACAGTAAAGATTTTCATGTTTCAAACAAGGATCAATTAGCACGACTTACATTAAATCCCAGTCCAAGAAAAGCTTCGCACTTTCTTCAAAGACACGTTGCACTTGATACACAAAGTACGGCTCGAATCGAACATCATCTTCCTACAAATATAAATGCATTTTGAAAGAAAAGTATTTTAACCGACCTCTGAATAATAATGACTTACCAGGATGAGAGCCGTGTTCACGTGAAACTTAACCATCTATATCAGAGAAGAAGAGAGAGAAATAATATGCATGTGGTCAAAATTATGTAAAATCTATTATAGCTTGAAACTGCGAGGAGGAACATGAGGTTTGAAACTTCTTATCAGCATGCATGCAGCGGTGGTAGCAAAACGGTGACATGTAAATGCAAACTCTTTAAGCCTTTCTTAATTCCACATCAAAGTTCAGTTTTCGGGAGCCAAAAAGCCATGTCAAAGCCAGCCCAGCAGTAGCATTAAAATTAAGACTGAGGAAGCATGTACAAGCACGTTATTTCTGGATTTAAACAAGTTTAGAATCAGAATTAGAAGCTTACATTTTCCCAAATTTTGTAATGACTGAGGAAACACCCAATCTCTCCTGAGGTCATTAAGCGGAGGGAATAAGGGTCTCGGTACTCTTCCAGTTGTTTGATACCCAATTTCTCCAATGATTCTTGTGTCAGTTTGCTGAAAAGAAAGAGAAAAACATTATAATACTATCTTATCTCTTTATCAAATGACATTTCATGGGTTTAATTCCACTAAAATCTTTTGACTTGGTCAAAACCTCAACCCACGCATTGACATTTAGTGAGTATCAGTACGTAAGGTATCGAATTGAATCTTTTCTTATGAAATATTTCGTTGGTGGTATAATAATAATAACAAAAGAGTTTCACAAAAAACAAGTCCTATTGTCGTTTATTTCCTCATATGGAATAAAATATGGGTCAATTCTAGCAACGAACCAGCCATTCGATGCAATCTCTTTTTTACTCTGCAACCTCTAAAAGTAAAAAATCCAATTTAATATTTCTGCAAAAACTTGTCATATGTCCGGTATTCCACTTAATTTCAAAAATGACATTGAATGAAGGTAAAAAAAACATTGTCGGATTCACAACCAACTCAAAAAACCCTGTAATGCTTTCAATTTATTTTAACAAACATAAAAGTTGACGACACGAGTCCAAAATCCTTTTAAAGCTTTGAATTGAAGAAAGAATGTTAAGACAAAATGACTTTCACGTAAGGAAACCCACCAAAGGAAAAGACAGTCCACATAAAAATGAAATATTGCATTAACTTTTACAAGAGCAAGGTTGTTGAGTTTAACTAACCAAAGAACTACTAAAACATGAAGGAACCAATTCCACTAAAACTCTTTACCTTCATTACCCACAAGCAAAGTAGCTGAAGCACTTTCACTTTCAAATTGAATTGAAAAAATCAAGCATAAGTTGAACACAACTTTACACATTCCCAGCTCAGTTGAGAGATCCACTCATAACTAATCATAATACTTGCATTGCATTATCCTGAGAGAGACTTTGTTTGTTTGTTTGTTTGTATACTAAATTTGATCTTTTTGTACCTCTTCCGTTTCAGTGTGGCTGAGAACTGGATCTGACTCCCTTGAATATGGCGACATTCTTAGGACCACAACATTATGGCCACGTCTCATCTCCACTTCAACACCTCCTTCCTCCCCAACATCACCTTGACCAATCCAGTCCTCCATCATCATCATCCCCACTACTGACAGGGCTGTCCCCACATTTACGCCATAACGGGCATCACCTCCACCACCCAAACTCCTCCTCAGGGAACTTTTCATTTATCCTCAACTCTGTGATGGAAGTGATAGGAAACAATTCTCATCATAATCATAATCCTCCCATTCCCCATCCAACCAGTGAAAGCAGGGAACCATATTTCTCCACAACAAACTCCGCTGCCTCCAGAATCAACAATTTCACTTCATCCCCTGCCGCTACCTTTCTCAAGTCTCAGACCGAGAACTTGGTCAAACTTTTGCTCCCATCAGAAGAGTCAACTTTAAACATGTCAATATCAGACGACGAAGACTCCTCAAGTTATGATAATTCGACAAGCATCTTCTCCTCCAATGCCACTTCAAGTCCAACTCCAGGCGGAGGACAACCCTCATTTAAAGCGTCACTCTACGCCATAATCGTCCCTGTTATGATTTTCTTTTGTGTTCTTACTTGCATTGTAAATCTTGTCATTGTCATTTCTGCAAGATGGTGTCGTAAGCCTATGTCACCTACTTTGTATTACTCAATATCATTGGCATTGGCGGGTGAGTTAACATAAAATACAATTTATTAAAACACAATAACATGAATTTCGTATCGTCCCAATTTTATGGCAGATGCTTATGCTTCCTTCATTCTGGGAGTTGGACTCACCATTAATTCCCTCCTTCCTGGAGTTTACAAGATTAAACTCACGGAATGTCTCTCTTTGACTGTGGAGGCGTTTAGGTGAGCAAATAATTGTTAACAAAATATTATACTTCAAAGAACTGAACCATTACAATACAAATCTCAATTCCGCATAGAATTATCTAAATTCACTATGTTTTAACTTGTGCAGAAATCTGTATTTCCTTTTCTTGAATTCCATATTCTTATATCTGTGCTACTATTTGTCATACAATTTGTAATGTATTTTCCTCATAAATTTCAGGTCAGGAGGAGTGTTGGTGACAGGTGAGTTGTAATCCTTTCCTTGTTCAAGCAGGCGATTCCCTGCGACCAGACCAAGCCAGACCACAACATGTCCGATTTATTTTACTTTACTTTCTCCACCGGACTGAGATTTGGTTTAGAGTTGGTTGGACTCCGGATGATGGTAATCTGACCACTATACTTACTAAAAACAAGTCTCTTATCTATTGACAGTTTGTCATCTCCTCGCTCTTGGAGTTAACCACTGGATTGGTATTGCCCGACCGCTCCATTATGCTGCAACAATGACTCGAAGGACGGCATGGATTGTTATAATTCTGTCTTGGAGCTGTCCAGTCCTCATGCTGCTTATTTATTACTCTACAATCAGAGACCAAGGATTTCTGAGTCCGGATTGCAGTAACAATCATTTCATGAAGAGATGGACATACAGGGTTTTCTATGCAAGCTGCTTCTTTGCCCCGCTGGTTTTACTCTCCTTGATTTACATTCACATTTTCCTCATCGTTCGAAGTCACCAATCGAATCGGCTGAGATACCAAGTAAAAAAGAAAGTAAATATAGAATCGATTATGATTTTGTTTGTTGCGTGGATCCCTTCCTCCTGCTTTCCCTTCATCCCAACACTCTAATCAGTATAGTATATATATGTCCAACTCATCCACTCTAGTTTTCAATTCTATATCCACAAACTCAAAAAGTCATATTCCAGACACAGACAAGATGTTTTAATACATAAGAACATATCAGTAGATATCTGTCGCCCACCACTAAATATCAATGATTCAGAAATAGCCTCACGAAAAAATACAGCTAGCAAATCCCAAATATTTCTTTGATCTGTCTTGAAACTTGAGAAAGAACACAGGACAACTACTACGTATTTACAACCAACATGATGACAAAGTTCAATGAGAGCATACCAAGTACCAACTAATTCCACGAAATTTTGTGCAGCAGAACAAACATAATCAATCCCAACTATTGATTCTTTTTGCAATCATGTTCAACCCGAATAAAGTCGCTCCAGTTCCTAGAATAATTCCCATGTTCTTTGAACACCAACTTGAAAGGAAATCATTATTGAATTTTCTAAAGTTATGATTAAGAAAAATTTCTCAACTCACAGAACCTCCTTCATCAGCAAATCACTAATTGCAAATAATTCTACAAAATATTCCCTGTAGAGCTTGTTCTCTTTTTAAGTTTTTACCATACCAGAAAACCGCATTCCATCCTTACAGAGAATTCTCCAACACCTCAAAAAGACTGATTGGATCCACAAACGTCTTATATATATTTTTTCTCTGATCTCTTCTTCCAGAGCAGTCAAGCCCTCCGCAAAAATGTGAAAGCTGCCCTCACCACCGTTCTAATGATATCCAGGTATTTTTATTTTATTTTGGGCCTGTTCATTTTCAGGAAACATATTTACACTAAGTTAAAAAAAATAAAACAAAAATTGAATCATCTTCCTAAATGTTTCTTATAAGCTTATCAACCATTGAAGAAATTCTTATTCGCCCTGAACCTTTACAAACAAAAATGACATTATCAATTGAAGAATTATAAATTGAAATTAAATGAAATGAAATTAATCAAAATAGTTACATCGTGGGTTGGATGCCGGCTACGCTTTACAATATCATTGCGTGTGAAGATTGCATAATTCTTTTGAGTGATGTAAGTTAATATTGATACCAACCTAAATAACATGCATAATTCAATCCAAACAAAATGCAAAATTTTATGGCGTAACCTAATGTACATAGGTCCCCCCAAAATATCGCTACGCCATCGGCATCACAGTCAATGTCCTAGTCATTCTGAAAACTTTTGTGGATCCCATCATTTACGCAGCAAGGATGTCCGATATTCAGGTACCCTACCCTAACGCACAATTTAAAATAATATAACAACACAGTTAAACTAACGCCTTTTGGCTCTGGATTGTACAGCTCAGCCTACGAAAAATGAAATACGACTTTCTCCAACTTTTCTGCAAGGCATGCGTTCATTCCCTGCCACCTCCGGAGAATGATCGAGGGTATTTTGCCTCCACAACCAGAACGTACGTAATCAACAAACCATTGAAATATTGAACAATTTTCACACTATATCTTCCTCCCTCCCTTCATTAATTCTCATTTTATGTAACACATTCTAGTTTCTCGAAATTCAACAGATCTCTCTACGACACAAAATCCATTCGAATGTCCAGCTGTGGTTCAAGCTCAAGCTCTCGACGAACTCCGGGATCTGCTTCAGCCGGCGCAAATTTGATTAATAACTCGCCAGGATCTCAAAGTAATCATAATCATGGCAGCAACTCGTTCAACTACAAAACCCAGAATGGGAGTACCTCCTCAACAAATACAAACCATCATCATCATGTTAATTGTTCGTCAGCACATCCAAAGTCTCAACTATTGCATACTAAAAGTGCATTTGAAATGACTGAAATGCGATAAGAATATAATATTTTTGGGCGACGGAGAGGGCAGGAAATATTTCAGATATAACTTACTAAATGTTCGTATTTTGCCGAATTCCATTTTTATGTAGTATATATATTTTGTCTTAGAAAAGTATACATAAATGCTGAGATGATTGTTATACATGACCTGCAGACAAAGAAGAATAACTTTGTACCTATAATATTCTACAACCATCATCAATCAATAATTGTATAAATTTAAAGTACACAGGATCCTGTATATGACCTAGGACCAAATCTTTCCATTAAACATGAGGAACCACCATATTATAAAATTAAATTAAATGCAAACCATGAAAACTGACCACTACAACTATCCAACACTCATCTTCTTTTAATATTTAATTTCATGATGTATACTTAATACTTTAGTCTAAAATAAGTCATTTACACCTTCTTGGTACAAAAGTGGTTTGTGCAAACATTTGATGAAAGCTTTTGGAAAATAAAGATTACTTATTGGTTTAAAAAAAGCACCAATTTCTTTTCTCGAATGGGCAGAGGTAAGAACAACAATTTACTTACGTTCCATCCACAGCTTCAATCATGGTATAATCGATTCCCAGGATTTCCAAAGTGTGGTCCATCTTCTGCAGTCTGTCAGGACGACGTGGTAAATTGATCAGATAAACCTTTCACCACAAAAAAAGTAATTAATTCCAAGGAGGTAATTGATTCAAAGTTATCGGTTTACTTGATCAAATCCTATCGTTGAAGGAGGAATTTGCTGAGGGACGAATTGCTTTAACAAATGACTAACAGGAAGTCCGTCCGGCCAGTAACCTATAAATAAAAATACCGCTTGTATTTTGTCAATGTGGGGATAAGATGACTGTCTGAAATATTACTCGAAATTTCCACTCTTAAATTTTGTAGACGAAGGTTATCCGAGTGGAAACTGCTTTCGTCTTCCATTGGGGACAATACAAAGCCATACTCCATATCATTGCACACTTCCATTGTAAATCCTTTCGTCTGTGCACTAATTGCAAATCGAATAATGTCGTCTTCTGGCAATCTGTGTACAACATGTAACTTTTGTATTCATGTATGTATACAATTATCTGTATCAATATTTCCTAAAAATTGAAATTACGTGTCATTCACTGGGTGAAAGTTCGGGAGATTCTTTTTCCGAATATTCTGAAAATATAATAGTCCAAGTTAAACAAACATTACATAAATCATTCTAATTTCAAACCACTGCGCTGATCAAAATGAGAGTTGGAAGACAATGTTCCACTTACAAGCAACACGGCACTATGGATTAAGGGGACAGCAAAGCAACCCGTTATCTTAGAATCCAGAATGTCTTTGTAATTGTCCGTCTATATTTAGATGCATAAATAAATGCAAATGTGCATCTGAATCATTGCATATAACTGGACTTATCCGTTATGCAAAAGACAAATATAAAATACCCGTATATAATAATAATCCTTCATGCCGCCCCAAAAGTTACTGCAATAGAGATTGATGTAATTTAATACAGTATTATTATAGTACTATCAAAACATACAAACTGTATGTAACCAACCTATACATTCCACCTGATAAAAGCATCGGAGCAACCAAATCTTTCTTTTTCGCAACTAGATTCTTCAGTGTTTGATTGTTTACGATAAAAACGTCTGCATCCAGAAACTAATGAATTTAAAAACGACATGATATGAACAGTTCAAACACAGTTTAGCCTATACTTACAAATACGTAATCAGCCCAAATCTTTTTAGCCACTTGGACTGCTTCCTCCTTTAATCGCATAATGTGTTGAAATCGCTTTGAAGACCAAGTGAAAGGAGTTTCCTGTAAATAATCATATTACGATTACGAGTTAATTAATGGACCGCCGGCCCTTCCTAAAACAACTCTGAAACCTGGTCATCTTGACGGAATGGTGGCCCATCAATAATTTCAATCGACACAGAGTGATACAGTTCCCAGTCTTGAATCTCTTGACCCCAAGTCCTAAGAATTTGAGTTGTGTTATCCTCATTGTGGTCACTTCTTATCCTGTAATTTCAATTATTACAGTAACTTAATTTCAATTATCGAGTTTGATTCACAATTTTGATAAAGTAAAGTTTTACCAAATAGCTATCCTATCTTGTGGATAGTCTAGATTCTCTAATGTGGTCAGAAAATATGGAAGAGTGTGAGCTTTATTTCGAACAAGGCACGCTATTAAAATTGTTGGGAGTGTTTCTCTGCTTGAAGCATCATCAACAAGTTGGATAAGATTTCCACTTTTCTGCCCAAACGCTCCCCATTGACTTATTGTGGAGGACAAAATGGCAATCAATGCAAATTTGATTGAAGACACAATGGCAAATTGGCGACGCTGGATCATACTTTTGTTCTATGTTATGTTATACTGTCTCCCTGATATTAGGAAAGTATGATAATGGCACTGCTGACGTAGATTTCAGGTTTCCTTTAAAAAAGCAAGTTATTTAGCACTCAAAATAGCCAATACAAATAATATAGAAATTTACTTACATGTGGATGATGTATTATTCTGATCTCTGCACAATATGCAATATTATCCTTGCCCTCAGTGGCACTAATTTTTCACTGAGGAAGAAAGTAAAGGTGAAAGTTGTCGGGAAGCCGGATGATGAAGTGAAGTATCATGAACTGAAATCAAGAGGGGAAATAACAAACAATCAGTACAAATAGTTAAGATTAACTTCAGCTTCATAATATTATCTAAAATGACAACATAAATCAACAATTTAATAAAATAACCTCACCAAGAAAAGTGACCACAACTATCAAACTGTCATGTCCTCTACGTCTAATCAAATGCA
The DNA here is from genome assembly GCA_034695645.1 of Folsomia fimetaria. Classification (NCBI taxonomy): domain Eukaryota; kingdom Metazoa; phylum Arthropoda; class Collembola; order Entomobryomorpha; family Isotomidae; genus Folsomia; species Folsomia fimetaria. The sequence goes on along the minus strand of JAQFZJ010000214.1, from coordinate 4,796 downwards.
AAGGATATAGATAGAAAGAGCTATAAAAATACCATCAACTGACCACCCACACATTCATCCTCATATGAAACGTTGATAACAACTTGATCATTCACTTCATTCAACTCTACCAACTATGAACTCTATTTCCTTCCGCATACAACTCTTGGCAGATAATATCATGACATTTACAAATAGTTCTATGCAGAGTATTGGATAAACATAACATAATCCATGTGAATGAAATGAGTTGACATTTATGAACTTTACATCTTCTATACATGTGACGTGCAAAATCTAATCATACTACTAATAGCCTTAAAAAGTCTGTGTGTGGGTGTGACCGATTTGCATACTTCCCCCTATGCTATTGTCGCGCCATCTGGCGTGTGACCTTATCACTCACAGAGCCGGTCCTGTATACCTTGATGTCATGAATTTAGTTGTAATTTCTAATCATTGTGTTAGATTGGTTTGATAAATGAGGATAATAAATTATTATTATTATCTAGGGCCCGATCGTTAATGATAGTGTGCATGAACTACCCGAAAACGAAAGAATGACTACTAAACTAATTATGTGACAATTCAAAATTAGTAATTTTAAATTACTTACTTGAACCAAGCATAGCAGCACCTTAAGGAAACTTTTTTGAAATGCACTTCTTGGTTTATAGTCAAAATTAAAAGCGATGAAGGGATGTCATTTCTTCTCTGGCTGGATGAAGAGGAAAACAGATGATGCTATATTTTATCCATGTCTCTGGATGATGCTTTATAGTGGAAATTGTATATGGAGTGAATTGAGATTTCTTGATTGCACCTTTTTAGTTGAACGCCGTTTGGACTGCGCAGGGAATTCAATTCCACCCGGTTGTCATCCATACCATCACTCCATCCAGTGCACAGTACAGTGCAGTTGTGGTGGCTTTTTACTACTTCATTTTTTTGCTAAATTTATGTAGTTTCGAAATAGTTTAAATAAAATCAAGAGGAAAGTAATTGAATTGGGTCGAAGTGCAGCAGATTGGATAACAAAGACCAATACTCGATATCATGTAAGTTCAGCAGTAGTTGGATTGCGAAATTAATTGATTGGTTTAATATTTGTTTATATTTGTTTATTTGTTTAATCAAAATGAGTTTGTCTTTCGTATAGAACGGATATTTATTGTAATTTAATTTTGTATAGGGCTCGTCCGAGTAAAGGTGGAAGTGGAGGTGGAGGCGATGACCGCAAAAGGCAAAGGTCTTCGTCAACCTCATCTTCCAGCTCCTCAAGCTCTTCTAGTTCGTCCAGCTCGTCAGGATCATCAAGCTCTGGTTCGAGCAGCTCTAGTTCCAGCTCCTCATCAAGTGCTGGATCAAAGTCACATGGCAGACGAGGTCGAGACGGGAAGGGTACAGAGAAAAGCAAATCAAGCCCGAAAGTGGGGGCGCTGGCTCGGTAATTTTATAGTTATCCTATGAAATCGCAAAGAGTGAATTATCCTATCCTTATTCGACAACCATTATTTTGTAAAAATTCAGATCGCCAAAACTTGCGGAACCCGAGAAACGTGGGGATAGGGAGAGGGAACGGCCAAAATCACCTTTGCAGAGAGGACCACGCTCTCCTCTACGACGAGCATCCAGGTCACCGAGACGTTCGCCACCTCGAAAAGGTTCAAAGTCACCCCCTAGACGAGCACCTAGATCGCCAAAGGCATCGCCTGCAAGGAGGGGAAGAAGCAGGTCAAGATCACCGAGGGGACGAGGGAGGTCTACCTCTCCTAAGAAGGATAAGGATATAAGTAAGTAAACCAACTTAAACAAAATTCAGCAACGTATCTTTGTCTATTTAAATATTTTGGGTTGATATCAATAAATAAATTACTTAATTAACAGGAAAAAAAGAAAGGAGCCCTACTCCTCGACCAACAAAGGTTCATGTTGGAAGGATCACCAGAAACGTCACAAGGGAACATTTACAAGAAATATTTACCTCTTTTGGTACAATTAAGGTAATTTTTCAGGTTAAATTGTTCAAATATCCGATTGTGATATTATAAATGCATGGTACAGGGAGACAAAATTAATCACTTATTCGTATTTGCGTAGACGATAGAATTTCATCAGGACAGAAATTTCCCTCATCTTGGGAAAGGGTTCGCTTATATTGATTTTTCAAACGCGGATGAAGCTGAGGTCGCAATGAAACACATGGACGGTGGTCAAATTGATGGACAAGTAAGTTAATCCTATACATTAGTCCATAACTATAACTCACGTTATCAATAAGTTATACATAGCTCTAAAGATTGTATTTTCTTTTGTAAAAATTAGGAAATAACTGCTGCCCCTGTTCTGAGCATTGTTCGCCCACCCCTACCAATGTTAGGAGGATTTGGTGGTGGCCGAATGGGAATGGGTAGAAGATCGCCGCCCATGCAACATCGTCGAAGAGGTAAATTTGATTGTTTGTTAATCTTATCGTAATTATTCATGTACATGAGCATATCTTTGAATTTAGGATGGTCACCTCCCCCACGACGTTCACCACCATTCAGAGGTGGAGGAGGTGGACGATTTGGAGGACATGGTGGCGGTCGCAGATCTCCTCCGCGCCCACGAAGGGTTTCTCCTCCAAGGCGACGTCGATATGAGGCCAGGTCATCCTCGTCATCATCCAGATGATTTGCAAATTAAATAACAACGCTCAGTTCTACAGTAGAATGTGTTTGAGATTCGATACACTTCATTTATCTTTCTTTGTCACTGCAGAATTAAATGTTATTGATAATTGGTATGGAGTAGAGTAGAATTAAGAATTTTACTAAAATTACTATTCATATTAATATCTTAAACACGAATAATTAATAGGATCTTTGTTATATTGTTGTTCTAGATCATGATTTGGGTTCACCGTTAAGTCTTACTTATTAATCTGCTTTTCATAGCTTATGTTCTGACAATTTTTCCACAATAAAATCAATCTTTTCTCTTTAATAAGCATCAGATTATTAATTCTCCTAAAAAGTACACATTATAAGTATAGGATAATCTAGTAGTAGTGTATTTTTGATTATTAGTACGTTGATGATTAAAATTAGTGGTAAATGTCTTATCAGGCCTAATTAATTAGTAATTTTCGTTTTATGTACTGCACCTTGTTAAAGTTATTCTTACTTGATTAAACACGATATTTAGTAATGAAAATTGCCTTTTGTTCTCTCCATCTTGTCTGACATCCATAACTAAACAACTAAACTACCACAACGGTCGTGTCTCTCATACACAAACACAATACGAGATTTCCACATCTCGACAAATATGATTCATGTTAATTGCGTGTCAAATTAAACATAATTTTTCTATAAAATTATGATCAATTTCGCACATTCATATGAACTACATCAGTATAGTTAATTAATGCATCTGCCCTGCCTCCTAATCCCAATCTTTCATCCACCCCATCCGTTACGCGTCAAGCCCAAGCCTTCATTCCGCCCAAGCCTATCTGGCTGATACCGTTGCGTGCGTTGCCATGAAATCAAAATAATCGTGAGGAATAAAATAGAAAGCCCAGAAGTTATACATATTTCTAAACAGGATTTATCCCCTGACTTGGTTTTGCAAGATATTTTCCTTAGGTACAAGAAGTGATTATTTATAGTCAATTTGCGGCTTTCTAATAACAAACTGCATTAAGCTAGTATTTTAGTCCTTTGAAGAGAGTGATTTCCGTCTCTCCAATCCAGTCCAGTCTCGTGAACTGTGGAATTATTGCTGTTATCCACGATAATCATCATGATAAGCTTCTTAAAATTCCGAGCTATTCAAAAAGGATTTGCTTTTCGACGGCTCCTCTCCACAGCTGACAACAACAGTGGCAGCAAATTTAAAAAGGCAAGCATGTTATAATATGTCGCCAATATGATTGTGGCTAATTAAATTTTGCTTTTCAAGGCCCTGACTTACACATTGTTAACAACCACCGGTGCTGGATCCATTGTTCTCCTAACGGCGCTAGAAAACTCGATTACTAATGCGTCAGACCTGGAGCTCCATCCTCCACACCTTCCTTGGAGCCACTGTGGCGTCTTTTCAGCCCTGGATCATGCATCAATTCGACGTGGATACGAGGTCTATAAGCAAGTATGTTCGGCATGCCATTCGATGCGGTTTCTTGCATACAGAAATCTTGTGGGCGTGTCTCATACTGAAGGTCAAGCCAAAATGGAAGCTGAACAAGTGCAAGTAAGCATGAAAATCGTATTTAGATACAATAAATTTACTAGAAATAAATGATCTTGAATGTTTCATAGGTTACTGATGGACCAAACGACGAGGGGAAGATGTTTCAGAGACCTGGAAAGCTGGCTGATCGTTTTCCTTCGCCATATCCAAATGATGAAGCCGCTCGTTTTGCAAACAATGGGGCGATTCCACCGGATCTATCCTACATCACTGCCGCAAGACATGGAGGGGAAGATTACGTCTTCTCGTTACTCACTGGGTACTGTGACCCCCCAGCAGGAATCAGTTTGAGGGAAGGGCAACATTTCAATCCATACTTTCCCGGAGGTGCTATTGGGATGGCACAAACTTTGTACAACGAGGTATGTTGGACATATGCGTAGCGTATTTATTTTAAGCTAACTCTCTATACCGTACAGGCGATTGAATATGCGGATGGAACTCCAGCATCCGCAAGTCAATTAGCTAAAGACGTTTCCACGTTTCTGAAATGGGCTGCTGAACCAGAACATGATGCCAGGAAACAAATGGCACTAAAGGTATTCCAGACGCTTACATTCATATTCATAGCCTTTGTG
>JAQFZJ010000213.1:0-44564 GCA_034695645.1 Folsomia fimetaria | reverse complement strand
CTAACTATTCAACAATTTAGTATTTTGCAATACAATTAACAGGGGTTGACATCAACTTCTCAAATGAATAATTATTACTTGTCAGTTTTTACAGCAGAACACACCCAAGAGACATATAAGATTAATTTGTTGTCGGTAATTACACGACTTTCGGAGAAAGTTTTGTGTTATTGCAACGGCCAGGTCACTGTGCAAGCCAGCAAAAAGAGCTCGAGAGAAAACAATGAAGTTTCTTAAATTGTTGACCACTTTTTAGTATTGTTGATTGTACGTATCTCTTGCATTTGCATTAGTTAAAATGATTAATTTTGTCACGATATTCAGATAAGGTTCCTCCATCGCCTCTTACAAAACCAAAATCATTCACATAACAATCCTTATCGCCTTAACGCCTTATCATTCTCTTAATACTTTAATGCTACACACTTAAACTTCTTGTAAAACTCTGTGCTGGCTGATGAAACTAACAGGCCATGTAAAAAAATGTATGGGAAGCTTTTTGTAGGAACATAGGTATACATAAATCAAGTATAAAAGAAACTGGAGGCCATACATTGCTCCACCCACGTATCTAATTTCGACAAACGAGTTGAAACTATCTAACACTATTCATGTAGATGAGTAAATTCTGTCGTAGTTTTCAAATTGGGGATGATTAAAATGTCGTTGTCATCTGCTAAACTTAACTTGTTCTCCTCCTCTCCACAATTTGTTGCTGGTTATAATAACCAAACCCGATGAAGAATTAATTAGTGCAATTATTTAGTGTAAGATTAGACAAGGAATTAATATTGCTGTCGACGGCGAGCTCTTTGCTTATCAAATCGTAGTTCCATTTCTTCCAAAACTTTGGGGGTGTATCGAACAACGAGTTTTACGGATCCTTGGGCTGCTTTCAATAGCTCCACTGCTTTCTCATGATTTTCGCCGTCCACCGACTAAAAAATATATCAACAATTTTAAGGTCATTTTTTTTAAATTAGAGGAACATATGTTTGTTGCGGTATGAAGATACGAATCATTAAATATTTATAGAAAACTCCCAAGTTCAATCATATTAGAACCCATTGTATGCTGATTCAATCAACTTGATTGAGAGCCTTCAAATGAATTTTTTGTCTGCCAACCAGAATTCAAATGCGCATACCGGACCGAAACTGCATATAACTTTAGGTAGTTTTGCCTGCGCCAAGTATCCGGACTTAAGGCCGGCAAAACGCTTCCTCGTCTCATCTTTTCCTATCTTATTTGTCATTATTGTTGACTGGCAATACTTTAATTGTATAATTCTAAAGGAATGAAGTAATGCGTAGAAAGGTATAGAAAGGAAGCGTTTAGTTCATTCTTCAATCCGGATCAAGTCAGTGCAAACTGAGGCGCTGGAATTATTAAGCAGAGGTAGGGGACGGAACAACTGGTTTTCATTCTCACACGGCCCAAAGAATAGCCATAGTCACCACTTTGGGTTTTCTACTTTATGCACACGGCGACGGTTTTCCCTTCCTGAGTTCAATCCATCATCCCCTAATCTTCACCACTGTTGGACTCACAGAGCTTGTTCCTCTTCTGGTTCACTTGAGTTTGCTTGAGCAGATCGCAATTCGTAATGCAATGATGGGGGGTGAATGAATGGTGGGGGCTAAGCTAAGTGAGGACACCCATTGTGGGTGCAATGTATTAGGAAAGAAGAACGGACGAAACGCTTCCTCATCTTCTTTTCCTATCTTTGTCATTATTATTGTTGACTGGCAATACTTTAATTGTATAACTTTAAAGTAATATGAAGCAACAATGTATAGAAATGTACAGAGAGGAAGCGTTTAGTCCATCCAGCAATCCCGATCAAGTCAGTCCGTCCAGCGAGTGGACGGACTTAAGTTGAGGTTTGAGGTACGGAAGGAACAACTTGCTCTCATGCGGACGTCCGGCGTCGACAGTCCTCTTGTTCCTTCCTATTCAATCCAACACCACTGCAACTGCACTGTTGGCCAGTCCAACTTGGACTCTGCCTCTGTCTGGCTGGCTTGAGTGGACGGCTTTATTTGCACAGATATGTATCACAATGCAATGATGGGGGGTGAGTGAATGGTGGGGGCTAAGCTAACTTCACCCATTGTGGGTGCAATGTATTAGGAAAGAAGAACGAACAAAACGCTTCCTTGGCTGAAATCGCCGGGACCTTCCCACCCTAGTATTAGAGATTGACTCATGATGGCCATAAGATTATCATGGTGGTCATATTTGATGGGAACCGTTTTGTTCAGCTTCTAATCCGCGCATAACTTGTCCTCAAAGAGGCCCGTCCGGCCCTGGATTTGCAATGCACTTTTTTTTGTATAGCACGCAGTAGAGTAGAGGCAGGGCAGGAGTAGGAGAATTTCTTTTTTTCTTTCTTATTCCTTCAGTCAGGCTAAAGTCAGAGTGCATGATAATCACAGTTGATGTTATCGGTTGATGTTCACCATAAAATTACTAATTTTAAATTAGACTGTCTTTACTAATTAATTATAATATCTGTATCTGCTTAATATCAGTATTTTCATACTCCATACCGCAACCAACCCTTTTTACAAATTCTCTCACCACTCCATTAACGGATAAAAGTTGATCTCCCCGTTTAAGTCCTCCATGTCTGTCAGCCACTCCCCCTGGAATGATCCTAGAGATGTAAATTGGCGAATTTTGCTCCTTGCCACCCATAACATTGAATCCCAGGCCTTCTTCTGTTTTTGGAAGCTCTACGACTCGAGGGTGGGCCTGCATAAAATCAGTGTCAATCAGTAAAATGCTAAAATTATTAAATGCTGATTAATTTACGTGTCCTTCAGAAGCAGCAAAGGCTGCCACAGTTGCCTTTGCAGTCGCAGAGGCTCTAATGTCTGGAGAACCTTGGATATCCACGGTCTCATAAACATGTTCGTATACTTCTCGAACCGCATTAAAGAAATCACTCTGCAAAACTTTTTGCAACGCTGCTAATTTGGTAGCTGGAACTTCTCCACTCTTTTGAAGAATTTCAAGGAGTTCGATAGCTCGTTTTACATCTAAAAAATTTTTAAAAAATATATAGTTTTGTCATCAAATTTAAATCACAACAAGAATTATTCACACACATGAGACAATTTGGGTTAAAGAGAAGTAGAAAATGTAAAATTAATCAAATCCCTTAAATTCAACATCATGGTGCATTGCATTGCAATCGTACAATTCTTAATCAGAATTCTTCATTTTGCATTAATTTGTCTTTTTACCATAGGAAAAAAGTAATTTTGATTTGAGTACATGGTAAATCCGAACCTATAACCGAATACATATTAAATGAAACTCTGCATCAATAAATTCATTAAGATGGGAATGAATTTCAAAAGCAAACCAAACCTTACTCCACCACTTTTACTTATAATTCTATTGCCTAGTTCGTATCCGTACTCAATTGACTGTCAAATTTGGGTTATACTTATTTTACAATTTTGTCTAACACACAGCAAAATCTTACCTTTGGCCAAAGATAACTGCTCCATTGTACTTGCTGACTAAATAATTGTGACAGGCAGTGGTTAAACAAATAATAAACCCACTTTTTTGCAATCCTCCTCTCTTAAATTCCAAAACCCAATCAATCAAATGCTTTTCATTTGGAACTTTCACCACCACCTTCTTCCCTTTACAATGTCCAATTTACAACTCTTTCCAATTAAATCTGCTTTTAAAATGTTCTGCCGCAGTGTCATAGGGAAGTTATGTAGTTTGTGATTTTGTATCTCTTTATTTATGAACTCCTCTCTCTGCTAATATACATATATTATATTACAAGATTGAACTCCTTGCCCAGCTTAAAACCTCTTTTTATTACACGACGGGCGAGTTCGGCCTCTTCTGGTTTACACACTGACATAGCATAATGCTGTGTTATAGTACTGCTGCAAAGCGTATAAAGGAAAAAGGGTGTTTCATCCATCCGTTCATCTAATAAAAGCCCCTGCACTTACCACCACTACGCATTGTCATTGCCTCACTCAACCAACATTCATGATAATATGAAACAGGAAGTGTAGGTGTGTTGTATGGTTTTTTTGAGACTCATTTCTCCATCCATTCATGCCATTATTTCCTTTGGGGTTTCAGGTTATTGACAAATTCCAACAAAATGCATGACATAACATATAATAGCAAGTATGTTCTCCATTTCAGTACTGAAAAGTGTGATTTCATCCAAAATTGACTTTTTATCACAACTCTATTTAACTCTATTTAATAGTTTATCCATGAATTTATGAGGAATTTGGTTAAGTGTGTCAATCCAGGAATGAAGGGTGATGCAAAATGATATTGATGATAAAATATCAAGAATTGTAAAACAAGGAGAAAATGTATTTATAAAAATAATGCTGAGTTTTATTAATACGAGGAAAGCAGTGGACATGGAGAAAGTTGTATCCACACACACACCCACCAGTGCAGTGCAGTGGATTGGATTGCATAGAGAAAAGAAGAGCAGTAGAGAAAGTAGTAGTGTGTTGGACACGTGCCCTGCTCACCGGGAAGGGAACTCTGAAGCAGAACCACCACCGACCGACTTATAAATCCCGATGATTTTCTTGTCGCTGTAAAAACGCTTAATTTTTCATTATTTAATGAATAATTTAAACAAGTCCTAGTTTTTATTGGTTGTCGTGTTTTGGTTACGAGTTTTAGATGGCCACTGTGAGTACCGTGGCCTTAATCAGGGTCCAGCGACTCGTGATAAGCTCAACTCTGAAAGTGTTGAAACGCACGTTGCCTTCAACCTCAGCAGTATGTTTTGGTCAACAGCAACGCCCATTACACCACAATCATCAACAACAACAACAATCCCACATCGGTCACACAGGGTGGTTCCTTAGAGACATGCTCCGTACTTGGAAACGATTAATCCATTCAACCGGATCGTCCCCGTTGCAGCAAAAGAAAAATTACTATGACGTTCTCGGTATAAAAAAACTCGCCACGATCAAAGAGATCAAAAAGGCTTACTACCTTCTGGCCAAGAAGTACCATCCTGACACGAGTAAGGGGGACACGGAGTGCAGGAAGATGTTTTTGGACGTGTCAGAAGCGTACGAGGTAGGTATAAAATAGTGGACGGAATATTTTATGGGAGCAAGAAATTTGCTTATTATGTTTATGTCCATTTATGTTCAGGTTCTGAGTGACGAAAGTAAGCGGAAAGAGTTTGACTTGTATGGTGAAACTTCACAGACCGTTAGGCAGAATGAATCATATGCTAAATCTCATGAACAAGGGGCGGATTCTAATTTCGGTAAGAAGTCGTGGAATTATAGTACAAGTGTTGACCCGGAAGAGCTGTTTCGTCGAATATTTGGAGATGCTTTCAAGGACACGAACCCATTCGACGAGCCTACTGAGTTTGCAAGGTCTTTTTATGGATATGGTGCTGCGAGCGAAGTAAATTTAGCAATATTTAATTATAGAAAGTATTAACTATAGTACCGTATTATTTATTTGACCTATGTACAGATTGTGGTGGGACTAACTTTTGACGAGGCTGCTCTGGGAGGTCACAAAGAAGTTTTGCTCAATGTAGTTGACCCTTGTCCAAGATGTCGTGGAACTCGTTGCGAGCTTGGGACAATGCCTGTGACATGTGCGACTTGTGATGGGAGTGGGATGGAAAGTATTTCGAAAGGACCGTTCATTATGCGAACCACGTGCAGTGAATGCAATGGCGAAAAAGTGGTTCGCCATCAACCTTGTCGGGAATGTGAAGGTGAAGGGAAAATGGTGCTAAGAAAGAAAATTCCGGTCCCTATTCCATCAGGTATGTTGTAATATTTAGGTGCATAATCCAGTGTTTGGTATAATAATGTAATGTAATAACTGAAATAAATATTTGTAGGTGTTAATGATGGCGAAACTGTCCATGTCAACGTCGGAATGAAAGAAGTTTCAGTCACTTTCCGGGTTGCAGAATCAGACTACTTTAGAAAAGACCATGTTGACATACATACAGATGCCAATATCTCAATTAGTCAAGCAATTTTGGGAGGTGAAACAAGGATTAAGGGGTTGTATGAAGATATAATCATTGAGGTATGATTCACAGTCTTTAATTCTGTGGGCTTTCAAGATAAATACAAAGTAATTGATTTTAGGTGACTCCAGGGACATCTTCACATGGTATTCTCAAGCTAAATGGACGAGGAATAAAACTTCCAGGGGGATCAGGTTACGGAGACCATTATGTTCATTTTCGTGTTCATGTTCCTACGGGATTATCCAAAACTGAAAAAGAAATGCTCCTGGCATTTGCAACTATGGACGAGGAGCTTTCGGGAACTGTAACTGGAATTAGTGAACGTAAGCAAATGACTTATTGAAAGAAAGGATTTCTTTTATTTCCTTCCTGTGTTGCTTTGATCTAATCTGAGAAACAATTTAGTAAACCCCATGAACTCGAATTTAACTTTTGTCCACTGCCTGATAAAATTAATGTTAATCACATGGGTATGCTCTGAACAAGAATACTTATATTTATTGAAGGTGAGGGCGATGGTCATTCAACGTCAGATAAAAAACCCCATACAGTGCATCCAACCAAGGATAATCACAAGAGAAATGGAGTTTTAGGAAGAATAAAACATTTATTGTTTAAATGATAATTATGATTCGCATTAGAATTTAAACTGTAGTCATTTACTTTACTCAAGAATATTAAATATAGTAAATCGGGATTATGAAACCATGTCTAGTCCTAATTTCACAAAGTCTTCCGGAATTGTTCAGATAATATAGATTAGTTTTTCGTATACATGGAATAAGTACACTGACTGATTGTGTCTAATGTATGTTGGGATTTATTCTTCCTTCAGGGGAAATGGCACTTTGGAGAAAGGAACGGAAGTTTAAGGAAATCCATGATAAAGCCATTGCTCTGCATGAAGAACCCTTAAAACTTGCAGCCACTTGGAATCGAATTGCAACAACCGAAAACATTCATATCGAGTGGGATTGTACAGCAAAAAAGAAAGAGCCGAAGAAACCTCCACAAGACAACTAAAGATTGACCTATATTTAACACATTATGTGATCTACATTGGACATTATGTTATAAATAATCTGTTATTGTCTTCAAGATTTAAGCGATTAACATTAATAGCTTATAAAATAAATGGGGTGTTTGAAATTGAACTGCAAATGTATTTACATATTATTGCAAGTTTTACACTTGTCACAAGTGACTTGTGCTATGCTAATCATACACAAAGTCATGCAATTTGATGTTGTGTAACACATGAATGCACTTTAGACTATCTTGGTCCAAATTCCTTAGTTATTCATAACCTAATAATCTAATAATATTAATAAAACAATGTGAGAAATTATCCCAAAATCAAGCAAATGTCATGAAATAAGTAAAATCGGTGCTCTTTGTAGTGCATCTGGTTCATCTGATCCCACGCAAGGGTCTAAAAGCTGCAGAGTTTCACGCCTTGATTTGGAACCGGAACGGCTTAAAGTGTATCTCTTGTAAAGAATCGGAATCTCTTATACCGAGTCAGTCGGTTTGTTTGTTGACAATGTCAACTCATTTATGTTTATGACTGCTGACTGACTAATCATTTCAATTAAGCAACAGAAAAGGGAGGGGTTGTTCCAGGCACCATCACTACCACCATTACCACCACCACCACAATTAACAGCCGGACTCACCCCCGATTCGATCCGCCCTTCTTCATTACGTGATATTGTGTCATTCATTTCATTCGTGAGTTAAAAAACATTAATTTGCATTTACTACACTTACTTGTGGTGTAATCCCCACCACTATTTTTAATACTGTCGCTGTTGTGCATTGACTGCCACTGCTCTTAATTCATTCATTTGTTTATTAATTGTGCTCAGTTAATGCATACTTCAAATGTTGTGGTCATGTTATGTTTTGTATAGCTACTAATTAATTTGTATACATTTTTAGAAGTATTGTTTATTAATGATTCAGTATTGCAAATTGTAGGGATCTTTTTTATTTCATAAATGTTGTTAAATTTTTGAGTTCTGTTAGGGATTGATATTTTGGAGTTAAAGAAACTTTTCATAAAATTATAAATTTGGAGTCGGTGTTGATATAATCGTTGGTGCTATAATAATAATGGATACTAAAACGGATTTCAGTGCTGAGGAGACGCCTGCGGAGACGCCTGAGGAGAAGCCAGAAGCAGTAACAGTAGTTGCCGCACCCGACGGCGACAAGATAATGAGTGTCGAAAAGGTATCTCTGCCTGACGCGTTGTCAAATGTGGACGTTTTGGACGAACTCCCATTGCCGGATCATCAACCATGTATCGAAGCGCAACCGTGCTCGATTGTCTACCAGGCGAATTTTGATACAAACTTTGAGGATAGGAATGGGTTTGTGACCGGCATTGCAAAATATATTGAAGAAGCAACGGTTCATGCTGCATTGGTAAGGGCAATCGATATTTGTATAGTATTTGTATATTGAATATAAAAATTAAAATGACATTATTTTTATATTAATGTATACAGAATGATTTGTTGGAGGAAGGTACAGAACATGCCGTGATGCTATACACGTGGAGATGCTGTTCCAGAGCGATTCCTCAACCAAAATCGAATGAACAGCCGAATCGTGTTGAGATTTATGAAAAGACTGTCGAAGTGCTCGCACCTGAAGTGAATAAATTGCTGAATTTCATGAGATTTCAAAGAACCGCAATTGATCGATTTTGTACTGAAGTGAAAAGACTATGCCATACTGAGAAACGGAAGGATTTTGTTTCTGAAGCCTACCTTTTAACTTTGGGGAAATTTATTAACATGTTTGCCATTCTGGATGAGTTGAAAAATATGAAGTCCAGCGTAAAAAATGATTATTCTACTTATCGGAGGTAAGAGTTGGTATTAGTTTCATCTCTTTCGTATCTGTTTTGTCACGGTTAACTAATGTCGTATGTAATTTACAGAGCAGCACAATTTCTGAAAGTTATGTCAGATTCACAAGCACTTCAAGAGTCACAAAACCTTTCCATGTTCCTTGCAACACAGAATAAAATAAGGGACAATTTGAAAGAAACACTGGAGAAAATTACAAACTATGAAGATCTTCTTGCGGATGTTGTCAATATTTGCGTGACAATGTTTGAATCAAGAATGTATTTGACTCCGAGTGAAAAACACATGTTGGTGAAAGTTATTGGATTTGCACTGTATCTTATTGATACTCAACAGTGCAATATTTACAAGTTGGATCAAAAGAAGAAAATTAGACTGGACAAAATTGATAGAATTTTTAAGGTAACTTAATTCATATTCGTGGCTAATACAATTACCAACTAAGCTATAATCATTTCATTAATTGGTTATCTTTCTAGAATTTGGAGGTCGTACCGTTATTTGGGGATATGCAAATTGCTCCTTTTAACTATGTAAAACGAAGCAAACAGTTTGATGCTAGTAAATGGCCACTGTGCACTGCGCAGGGGACATTGAGTGTCCAAGCTGATCTCAATCGATATTTGCCACAAATTAGAGATGATCATATAAAGTACATTAGTGAACTTGCAAGATATAGCAACGAGGTATGATATTTCCGATAGATTAAAATAGCCTATAAAATACTTAATGTTTGCTGACTAATTTAATTATAACAATTGATTGTCTGGCCTTAAATAGGTAACAACCACCTTCAAAGAAACCCCCCGTACTGATGCAGAGAATGACGAAATAGCAGAACTAGCCATTCGTGGTCTTCAACTGCTTTCGGAATGGACAACAGTTGTTTCAGAATTATACTCCTGGAAATTATTACACCCCACCGATCAACATCAGAATAAAGAGGTAATATAACTATTACTTTACTCATCTTGTAAAATCAAGTTTTTGAATATTTTGTTGCCATAAATGAATAATAATAATTACATAATATTGTTATTCTGGACAGTGTCCTGTTGATGCTGAGGAATACGAAAGAGCAACGCGATACAACTATACGGAAGAGGAGAAATTTGCCTTGATAGAAATAATTGCAATGATTAAAGGTCTGCAAGTATTGATGTCAAGGATGGAGACAGTCTTTTCGGAAGCTATTAGGAGGAGTATATATTCGAAACTACAGTCATTTGTGCAAGTTATACTCAGGGAACCATTGCGTAAAGCTGTAAAAAACAAGAAAGACTTGATTCGGAGGTAAATTATAATGAGATCTAGTAAACTCTTCATAAATATTGCCATGTTTATACCATGCAGCATTTTGGTGTCCGTTCGAGAATCATGTGCCGACTGGATTCGAAATTATAAACCTGAAGAAGATCCTGCTATGAAGGGCAAAAAAGATCCCGAAAGTGGATATGATATTAAAATATCTAAGCGTTGTGTTGGTAAGAATTTGCATAACACAACCCTGCAGGATGTCTAGTAAATTAAGCCATTAAAATATTTTCTTATCAAAATAGGCCCCTCCTCGACCCAGTTGTACATGGTTCGGACCATGCTGGAGTCATTAATTGCGGACAAATCCAGTGCAAAACGAACCCTGAGAAAAGATATTGATGGGCAATATCTACTGGCAATTGAAAATTTCCACAAAACCAGTTTCTATTGGAATTATTTAATCAATTTCAGTGGTAAATAATTACTCAAGTATTTCATAATACATAAACTCGAATGCATTAAATAATTTTTGTATTTCAGAATATCTTCAGCAGTGTTGCGACCTTTCACAATTGTGGTACAGGGAGTTCTATTTAGAAATGACCATGGGAAAACGTATACAGGTACGAATTGCCAAGATTCTGATGTATATCAAATTAATTCGTGACAGTTCTCGATTATATTCAATTCATAATGTGAAATTTATTATGGTTGGTGGGATGTCCTGAACCGTTTTAGCATATTTATGTAAACCCTGATGATTTGGCTGAGAATAGCGCAATAATTTGTTAGAGAATTTAGGGATTTGTTATTAACTTGGCATGAAATACTCTTAATTTGTGATGATGGCCGAATGTAATTTATTTTCGAAAAGAGATGCAAGGTGCAACATCAGCATAACGAAGAATGCTCGGACTTAATAACAATGGAGAAGAGGATTCAGGTATTTGGAATCAAAACTCAGACATAGTAACTTTAGAATGTGTCTAACAATGTATGCATGTCTTCCATTGCACCAGAATATTGTCTTTATAGGTTATCTAACAATTATCAGGACTAAACGCATGACTAACATAGTCTGCTGGTCAATTAATTACTTGACCTCTTTCGTGTATATTACTTAATTCTTTGTTTTGTCGGTGCGATTTACTAAGCATGATTTTTGCTGGAAAAAATACTATCATTTTTTTGCAGATCCACGTGGATTGGGTTGGGTTTTGAGACCACTTCTAATTTATTTCTTTTTATTGTTTGAATTTGTTGGTAGTTATAAGTTATTTAATTTCAACTGGTCAACTCAAAAATGACCAGTTTCTTCAAATACGTACTATATTTTAGAATTTTTTTCTGCAATAGATACATCCTGTCGTAAACATTTATATTATGCCGTAGATCCATAACCGTACTTTTGAAAGACTAAATATTACTCAACTAAAATATTTGCAATAAGAGTGAATTCTTTGTACTTTTTAACTGAAGTAGTAGCACATTACTTTATTAACAACCTCAAAACTCAGTGGACATAGAATTAATTTATTTTGTATAATTGCAGTTCCCAATTGAGATGTCCATGCCTTGGATACTTACAGACCAAATTCTACGAACCAAAGAACCATCCATGATGGAGTAAGCTATTTTTTATTTGAAAGATATTTGTAAGATGTATTTATTTAAGTTGATCATGTATTTTAGGTATGTGTTATATCCATTGGATTTATACAACGACAGTGCACATTATGCACTATCAGTATTTCGAAAGCAGTTTCTTTATGACGAAGTTGAAGCAGAAGTGAACTTGTGCTTCGATCAATTTGTGTACAAACTCAGCGAGCAAATTTTTATGTACTACAAGCAGCTTGCTGCAAGGTATGTATACATTGACAACTTTGGATTTTGAGCAGTTAGTAGTTTTCTAACAATTCAAATATTTGTTACAGTATATTATTGGACAAGCGTTTTAGGGAAGAATGTGCTACGCAGGAAACTTACTTTCAATATCCCAGACCCAATAGATATGAAACGTTGATGAAACAAAGACACGTTCAGTTATTGGGGAGATCAATCGACTTGAATAAGTTAATTACACAAAGAATAAACGTCGACCTGTTAAAATCATTGGAAATGTCAATCACTAAATTCCAAGGAGGTGATCTAACTGGCATTGTTGTAAGGCACTTTTAATATGAAAAAATCTAAATAATTATAATATTTTACATTTGATTGTGATACTTTTCAGGAATTGGAAGGTCTCATGAGTGTAAATCGATTAACGCACAAATTATTAAAGAAATCTCTACCCGGACTTGATGATTTTGAGTGGATGTTAAGAGAAGGTTCGTTCAGTTATGTGTACTTTTGTGTTTATACATAGCTCATTGTATTTATAATACATTCTGTGACCTTACAGCTAATCACAACATATTGGCTCCTTATGGGAGAATTACATTACATGTATTTTGTGAACTCAATTACGACTTTCTTCCTAATTACTGTTACAATGCAGCAACTGGCCGGTAAGTTAAAGTCTATTGCATAGAAATATGAAAATAATTTAGTGTTTGCTGATTTTGTGGTTTTTATATTTAAATATTTGATTTACAGATTTGTTCGAGCATTAGGTCTTAGCTTTGCCGATCCGACCCATAGAGAGAAACCCCCTCAAATGGCTCATCACTATTTGTGGGGTTCGAAACAACTAAACATGGCATATTTAACAATTTACAGCCAGTATGCAGGTATATACTTTTTGTATATAAATGATATATATATAGTTGTCATAAAATTCTGAAAATGTTCTAAGATTCTAATTAAATGTATTCAAAAGGATTTGTCGGAGCACCACACTTCAGAGCAATTGTAAGACTATTGGGCTATCAAGGAATTGCTGTCGTCATGCAGGAAGTGCTCAAAGTAATAAAAAGTTTAATTACGGGAGGAATATACCAGTTCACAAAGACACTGATGGATGCTATGCCTAAAGTTTGTAAAATGCCGTTGTACGATTATGGATCACCAGGTAATTCATCATGAACATCGCTTATATAGATATTATGAGAGTTTTTAAATATTTCAATTAGTTTCATAATTTTTAATTTATGCAATAGGAATTTTGGGATTTTATCAAGAAAATTTGAACGATATTGTACAATATCCGGATGCGAAAATGGATTTATTTCAACATTTTCGTGAAGTTGGGAATGCTCTATTATTTTGTTTGTTAATTGAACAAAGCTTATCCCAAGAAGAGGTTTGCGATCTTCTTCATGCTGCCCCATTTCAGAACATATTTCCCCGTCCTTTCTGCAAAGGTTTGTTCCTTTTTAATTCTTTTTAATTGAAAAAACGAAGAATAATGTACAAACCATGTACTAATGTGAATATGTTTTTCAGAGGGTGAGAAGTTAGAAAATAAGCAAAAACGTCTGGAGCAAAAGTATGCTGCTCTACATATTATTGAAAACATTGAGAAATATGGGACCGAAAAGCAGCGGAACCTTGCCGCAGATGGGGATCTTCTAACAAAAGAACGTCTATGTTGTGGATTGTCTATATTTGAAGTTATCCTTAACCGAGTGAGGGAGTTTTTGAATGATCCAATTTGGGTTGGACCACCACCAGCAAACCGAGTGATGAATGTGGAAGAATGCACTGAATTTCATCGACTATGGTCTGCACTGCAATTTGTGTATTGTATTCCTGTTGGTGAACATGAGTTCACTGTAGAGTAAGTAAATTTTTCATTTATTACCACATAATAAATTAATATCCATGTCTTACCCTTATTGCTACTATTTTTCTATTTCATAGGCAACTTTATGGAGAAGGCCTGCATTGGGCCGGTTGTGCAATGGTAGTTTTACTGGGACAACAGCGAAGATTTGAAGCTTTAGACTTTTGTTACCATATACTCAGAGTACAACGGGCAGATGGGAAGGACGAGGTGGTAAAGGGAATTGTAAGTGTATTGTATTTTTTGTTGATTTATACTATTGAAACAATCGATAAATGGCATTTTAATTTCAGCATTTGAAAAGAATGGTTGACCGTATTCGCCGATTCCAAGTTTTGAACTCCCAGATTTTTGCAGTTTTGAATAAATACTTGAAAGCTAGCTGTACGGATGGCGACATGCCGGTATGTCATTCAATGGATTAGATGATCCAATCGACACTTCATCCCATGAATCAATGCGTTATTAATTTGTAATATGTACTATAATATTTGTGTTTCAGGTGGAACATGTTAGGTGCTTCCAGCCTCCAATTCACAAATCTGTTGCAGAAGCAGCCGGAGGGATGGGGATTTCTCCAAATCAAGGGACTATGACCCTAGATCGAAATCACTCGCAATACCACAGGTCTGAGATGAGAAATATTGTGGCAGGTGGCCCAATTCCAAGTCCACAGTATTAGTAGATTATTCTACTTGATTCATTTGCAGTGCATAATATTCAAAATACAAAATACAAAAATTCCTCAAAACAGATGTTTTATACCTCTTATATAGTGAACAGTGAACAATTATGCAATTTTTGTATTAGTAGTTTTAGTGTCCATTATTACGCCAATGTTGCTTTATTGTAGGATACTGTGAATTTACAAAACTGAGACTAGAAACTTGCAATTAAGTGTTGGAAATAGATGGCTCAACTTTTATGCAATTATAACTACTATGCATAGTTAAATTTAACATTTTGTCAAATTTTAATATTAGAATAGTTTAATGCCATGCGCGTATTGAACTCCTTCGATACAATTGAATCGTGGCTTGTAGTTTATAGTTATTCATATATACCCACCAATGAACATTTTTATATCACAAAACTGCAATTTGTATTTCTTTGTATTTAGAAAAATAAAGTTGAACTTGCTATCACTTTACAAATCATTTCAAATTAAATCATGGACTAACAATTCCGTAATGCTATCAAATCAACTCAAGTTTAGCTATTACACAATTAATTAGTACATTAACGAATGTTTCATACTATCAATCTATCTATCTAAATATACTATCACATTTGTGACGACGTTGTTTGGTTCAATATAATTATTGGTTTATTTATTAGATGGCTTAATTGGCTGTCGTATATATCGTCACATGAATTAATTCAGCATTACATATTATTGTGCAGATTCTTAATTAAGCAATTATTATTATTATTGTTCTTGACGTCATTCCATTTCCACTCGGAATGAAAATGTCGAATCTCAATCAATGCTAGGTTTATAGGTATATGTATATTTTTGGCAATAATGTTCTGCTCTGCATACTTCTTTTAGTTCAATAATAAACAAATACATAAATATATATACTCAAATAAAATTTTGAATTTAATACTGATTTATAACCAACTAATTCGAGATTCGCTAAAAATTACAGTAGAGAGATCCCGAAAAGTTTATGTTAATTTGAAGCTAATCTAAACACAAATATAGTTTCATGCAAATATTGAAACAAAGTCAAGCTAAGTACATGAAAAGCAAGTTCAGGATTTAAAACAATGTCGCTTTACTATAAGCTCATTTTCCTCATTTTGTGCAAACAGAACATTTGTCGATATTTTACACTTGACTGTAATGTATGTATGCAGGATGAGAAAAATATAAATAAATAAACTCGTTCCTACAGGCTCGAAATTTTTTAAACTAAATTATCGACACAATTTTTATCCTTTCAGATGCAATATATATTTCATGTAGGTATTTTTGACCAGATTGATCCACTTAACGGATGTCATCAAAGTAGTGCCTACTTGTATGTAGCTATTTTTTGAGAAATAATTTAGCAAAAAACTTTGCAATTAGTAACATTTTCATTAAGTCATCTAAAAAAATAAAATATCCGGTTGTAAATTTAAAATGGGATTTCGTATAAAATTATTACGAGGAAGACAAAAGTCTAACTATGTTATGTATGCCGCACTAATTATACAATCAATTAAGAATACTTGACAGACAAACTGCGCATATGATTAACAATTGCCATGTTACAACTGTGAGTCAGTCCTGCTTTTGAACCTATTCTAAAATTATTCGCAAATATTTAAATGAATGATGATCAGATCTCTCAATTATCAATAATATGGTATAACACAATAACACTAATATGTAGGAGTTACGTCATTATGGTCATTTCCTATTATGCTGGCAGAACATCATTTCTTGATGACAAGGGATAGTCCAAGTTTATTGAAACTTTGGAGATGTAATTGTGAAGTGCGAAGATTTCTAATAATAATTTTAATACCCTAATCGACTAGAACCCCCCACGGATGAACTACATGCCCATAGAAGATATCTGACAGTTGTTTAAGAAACTTCTGATACACCGGACTTTCCTGTTCTGCGGTAGGAATTTCGTATTGCTTGCCTTGATATGAAATCCCACTGACTGGACACACGATACAAGCAGTTCCAGCACCGAAAACCTCCAGTAACTGCAAATAAACGGAAAGGAATGGGTCAGTGTTAGTCAGACTTAATTAGGTCATATGTCCAAAAATGTTGAATATGGTTGGACACTTACCCTCCCTTCTTTCTGCGTTTGAACGAGTTCTTTCATTGTGATGGATCGTTCAGTGACTTTGAAGTCTTTCCATTCTCTCGCCAAGTCCAAAATACTTTGTCTGGTAACTCCAGGTAAAATCAATCCATTGAGCGGTGGTGTAATCAATTCTTTCTCTAAATAGACATTATTGTAGTGTATGGATTTTCTTAATTAACACACATCAATTAATACCTACCTCCTTTGCTGTTTTTCATAAACACAAAAATATTCATAGTTCCAACTTCCGTCAATTGATGATCTTCACCGTACAACCACAGTACCTGTTGCAATCCTGCTGCTTCTGCAGTTTTCTAGTCATAATTAAAATTGTACAATATAAATACGCTTTCATGTGTATCCCTTCCTCTCCTGGATTAAGGTAGTAAAACTCACCTGAACAAAAACCGTAGGAGCATAGTTAGCACCCAATTTTGTGTCCCCACAGCCACCCGGCCAAGCACGAACGTATGACGGATCCGCAAACAATGAGACAGGTTTAAATCCAGTAGCAAAGTATGGGCCTACTGGACATAGGATCACGAACAGCATAGCATTATTGGATAATGCTACGCCCAAAGACGGCTATAAAAGTAAATTATATTTGCTTATTAGTTTGTGCCAGCAGGTAACTGTCAGCAAACCATAAAAACTACTCACATCTGTTCCAATGAACGTCGGTCGAATGTACAAACTGGAGGTTTCAGAATGCGGAATCCATTCCTCTTCAATTTTTATGAGACGGTTCATACACTCTAGAAATTCTGCAGGATCAAACGATGGAAGCATTGAACGCCTCGCTCCTCGCAGTAATCGAGCCATGTTCAGGTCTGGTCGAAACAGTCGAATTTTGCCATCGCTGCCTCGATATGCTTTCATCCCTTCAAACAACTATAAAATAAAGTATCATTAATAAATCACATTTCCTCATCGAGACACAAACTGTATATAAAAGAAGCATACCTCAATCGCATAATGAAGTACTTTTGCTGCCGGATGAATTCGAAGCGGTTCTAAAGGTGCAATTCTTGGTGGTGCCCAACCCACTGTTTTCTCCCATTCTGCGGTGAACATGTGATCCGTAAAACATTTTCCGAAAATCAACTTTCCTACGTCCGGCTTTTTCTGTAACTGATCCGGTTTGGCCAACGTCACCTGGAGATCACTGGCTTTGAAGGTTCCATCAGTTGACGTGGAGTATTCATGTGAGTGTGTGTTGGCCAAACTACTGGTAACTCCAAACAAGCTTTTCCGAACCTAAATAACCCAATATCATAAATAAAATCCATATCACAAAAATCATTTTATGTAAATGAGGACATACCTGATGGAACAATCCATGCGCGTGGAATGTTTTACAGAAAGAAACTGAGTATCCAGCCATAAAATGGGATGATGTGGGGATGAGTATTGATTTAAAAGTTATTAAGTTTCTTCAGAAAAAAGTAGATATTGCAATCTAAAACAAGTATCAATCAACTCATTAATTTTTGTTGGCATTAAAACCTTATAGTATTTAACTGCACTCCTACAACGTTAACTTCAAAATGCGGTCAAGTCAAGCAAGCTCTGTCATCAAATCCAAACACCCAACAAACTACCCTTTTGCTCCCGTATACAAACAAAGCCGCACATTCATACACAAACTTAATTGCTCTTTTCCTAAACATATCGCTAACATTTCCAAGAAAGGTTGTTTCAGTTCTTTGACAAAAGTCATTCAACACTTCTTTTACTGTACTTACAAACAATGTCAATAAATAACTATACTACGAATATATTTTGGGTACTTGAATGCAAAATATGAGCACAATTTTAACCATTCTCACTTTTAACGGTTTTCACAGCCAATTTAGATGAGTATTCCAACACAAAACTGTGTTTAAGAGACACTACTACTTACTAATATTTTGTTTGATGTGAAATATAGTCTTGAAATGATGCGAAATGTGTGAGTTGACCGGATTTTATATTTTCATGCCAACGCTTCTTTCATATGTTGATTCATACAATAGAATCAAAATGTGCACTGCGGATGAAACCTGAATTACGGCCGGATTACCAAAAGTTGAAAGAAATAAAGGGTCAACTTACATCATGTTCATATTCAGAAAATGAATCTTATGTCATTTTTAATGATCATTATCATTTCAAGAACCAAAATTTGTTATCTGAGGAGTGAATATATATGAAACGAGTACATATTGAATTGCATGGTATGTAATAGCGGTTTTGTATGGACCATAAAATAATACAGATGTAGATACATACATACAAATTAAATCAAGTTAGGTTAAAGCCAGACGGCTAAATGACCTTCGCCTTCACTGTCACTCTCTTTTTGCTGGTGCAATTCTCAGTTTATTAACTAACTTTTAGTAAAAGTGGGTTTGGGCTGTTGGTGCTACCTACATTTAGTACAACGTGCTCATGTATTTATATATTGCATCATAAATGAATAAAAGTGCCACCTTCTTAACTTAACCGACCATCCTCTCAAGTTAGAAAATTAGAATTGATCGCACCATGAAAAGGTTAATAGTTGATCTGACACGATATTATGTCTATGCATACTAATCTGGAAAATCACATAATGTGTAATTTCACTTGATATTAATTTGTAAAGATTAATTTGTGGACATGCATATTGTAAAATGTGATAATACGCAGAATAAGAACAATTAATAGTTAGTTTAACCAGAAAGAAAACAAAAGTCGTCTCATAATAATAAGTATCGTGTTGCATCGCGTGATGTTACTTCAGCAGAATTTGGCATACATTGAAGGAGGAATCTAAACTAAACTAATGCGCTGTTTATTGATCCAACAATAATAAGTTTTTATGAGGCAGACATCATAACAATGTGCAGAATATTGCTGCATGAAGCACATTCTGTTAAATTGCTCACACTGTTTACTCTGACAGAAACTATTATGAGTCATTTGATATCAATTGACAAAAATTATCATCAACTTATTTATTTCACTCCGGTCTGAGGAAAATCAGACTTAAATTGCATGAGCGTAGGTCAAGATTATGTGTGCCGCATAGTCAGAGGCAATTTCCATGAGATTTTGCGCAATAGTTTTATGTGCAATAACTCGTGCAATTCCTTATTGCTCCAAAAAACGTATGGTACAGTAGTCTGCTAAAGTTATACGCATGAAGTTGGTTTATCTTATTAAAAACCATTTCACTTCTATTAGCACACGAATGCAAATAAATTCAATTACCTGAAATTAATGACGGCGTGTGTCAGGTATATGTAGCAGCGATGTATGTGGATGTATGTATGTGTGATGGTTAATTATGCTCAATTGTAATAAGTGTTAACAACGTGTGAACACAAATTGGTTAGGAATACTTTGTTGGGTGTTGTGTTACACAAATTGAGACAATTAGAAAGCTTAAATTCCACTTTTAAGTAAACTTTTGACGTATTTTTGTTTAAATACACTTGCTCTTATCTTTCTTTTATCAAACTTTTATCAAATTTTATTTTGCAGTACAGAATTTCTGGAGCAGTAGTTCATTGAAGATGAGCTCAGCCCCTTGCTCGTGAGACAACTGTGTTAAGAACAAATCCGAAAACTCCAATAACCAAGTTTCAGTTAAGCTTGTTAGATTCTCCACATTTATTAGATCCGACCGAGTTGCAAGAGTAGTCGTCGTCGTAATTATGTGCTCCGTAAAACGTGGGATAGCTCAGTTAGTTAGTTTAGTAGGTATATAGCATCAAGCAATCTACTCCAGCAGCAGAAGTTTGCATAGGATGTAGTAGTACAGAAACTATACAATTATGGATTTAGCGTGCTGCTCGTAATCCAAGATCGAACGATCGCACGGCAAGTTTACTTGTGTGAGTATGAATTAAGGTGAAGTTTAATACGGCGACTGCTGATACATATATTACATTATTTAGAATACTACGAGATTTATAATGCATGAGTCAATATACATTTTGCAAGGCAGGGGAAAAGAGAAGAGCGATTATTGCGAGGAAAGAAACTAACAGTTGTCTCTGGAGGAGCCAGCAGAATATATAGATAACTTTTAACTCGAGTCGCAATTTGCGAGAGGCAAATATATAGTAGTAATGTCTGCTAATGGAATAGCAATGTTCTTTATCTCCCCCTTTCTTGCCGTAAAATATAATACAATGCAATACACCACTAGATCTGACTGAATGTATGTGTGTGGATACGAGACCTTGCAAATTTCAAGTGGACAAGTCTACATGTGTATAAGCACATCACAACTAATGTGCTGTAATAACCAGAGTTGGCAAAGTTCTGTGCCTGTGCTTGCCATATACAAAAGCAAGCAGCAAACTCTACATGCTATGCCTGGATACTTTTCTGCAAGGATTTAGCGCATATTCCATCCTCCGAAGAGAAAGATTGGCTAAAATCCGTGGTGTGAACCTCCCGCAACCCAATGGCGAGATCGCGTTGGTTGATTTTGCAGGTGTGTTCCATGACGTCAATACGGATCAAGTCAAACTTAAGTAAATCTGGAATAGAAGACTGAAAACTAACCACGCTTTTGAGCTATTTTAGGATTTTAGGAACTCATGACACTCCTCTTCTAATTCATAAGTTAACTATTATTTTATGCGGAACAGTGTCTTACTTACATTGCATATACATACATGAATGATAGAAAGAAAGTCTGTTAGGGTAAAGAACGACCTTAACCTTTAATGACACTACCAATGGAAGAAATAAAAATAAGCGTCCTGATTCTGATCAAGGAATGACTTCTGATAAAGTAAGTATATTCTAGTGAGTGTATCTGACCATTCTCAACTTCAGCATTGCTTTGTATTTTAACTTAAAATACAATTTGATTAAAAATTTAACCAATATATAGTGGGAAAATTTACAATGTTAATAAGCTGATAAATTAAATAACTTACGAAACATTTTTTGCGTTTCAAAAATATTTGTCGCATCCTTTAACGATCTCTTTTCTACCACTAATGGAATGGTTTATAAGAATGCAACTTATTAATTGTATTATAAAGGGTGGGGAAAGTGCCCAAAGCTCTTAAACTACGGCCACTGAATTGCGAAGGAGACTCACACCGGTTTCTCATTCTTCTCATGAATCCATGTTACATGAATTTTAAGCACGTTTTGTTGATTAAAGCATGGATTTCACATTTCCTCTATTGCAGAATGATTGAAATATACTTTGCTTAAATACGCCAAAATAAAATCTCATTTGCTAAAGAGAGATATTTTAAATATGATTTCATTCTGCTTAAACACATCATGAAAGAACAACTTAACAACTAACCAACTTGAATCAAACGAACTCGCGAATTCTACCGATTTAATTGTGATTTAAGTTCAAATGCACGTTAACTAATGTACAGTAATCCCAACAACTGAAATTCATTACATTAATGCACCTTTCAATGATGTGTGAAACAGGGTGAGGCTGAAAATTGTGTGAGGCAGTGTAGCCTCTCCAACATGGAAGATTCCTCTGTGTTAAAACCCTTTCCTTTATACCATCCTAACAGATAGATATATACGGCAGTCTTGGGTTTTTCTCGCCCTATCCTTCCTAATTTTGCTTAAACTTTGTCTTTTTCAAATTTCAACTTGTAATAAAACTTTAAAAATGAATCGACAAGTTTTCGGCGTTGCAAGGGCTATTCTTGCACCGAAATCAGGAGTGAAATCTATCGGTAAGGATCGCTTAATAATGAAATCAAATGGTTATACATAAACAGTTTTTATTATAAATTGAAAAGCTTTAGCAAAATTCTTTAAAATATAAAGGGCGGTTTAAAAAATTAAGTACTTCATAATTTTGTTTAAAATCAATGGAAATTACTGGCCCTATTAAGAATTCCAGGTTACATGTACTAAGAAAATGTAATTGAACGCTAAAATCAAGTTATTATTGTAACGTAATGTGTGTAATTGGATTGCAATTTTCAATTCACATTTATGCATTCCCAATTTTTAAGGCTATAGAACATATATTTTGAAATCTCGAGTCTCGATTTAAATTGGTCTCTTGTAATTACAGCAAGGAATAGTTCTGCCTATAAACCCCCAGCAAACTGGTATGAACCAACAATGAACGAATTGCCCGTACCTCAAGGGTCATGGCAGGCAGCTTATGAAGCTCAGCAAAAGAAAAACAATCTGCACCTTATCGTCGGTACTTCTTTCTTCATTGCAACGTTGATTGCGGTAAGTTTTCTATTTTATTACAGTTTGAATAATCAAAAAATTGCAAATCCCTTCCAAATTTGCAATCAGAGTGTTCTAATTGAATCAAGTTCAATGGATTGACTTCAAAATTTAAAATTGTGGTTTTGTTATTATTTCAGATGAAGACATCAGGACTGATTGTTCTTAATGCCACCATCCCAAAACTTCCGGATGACATGTAAAATGATAGCTGTTTCACGATAGAATATACATTTAGTTAATTTCCTGCCCATCTTCAAGTTATCATCGTAGTACGTTCAATATAGCGTGGATAACAAATATAATAAAAATTGTCAGTCATTATATACACAAAGAAATATAAGCCATCACCATCCAGAGAAAAGAAAGGATTCATTCAAGTTACAGAGGTTTCAGAGTTGTAACTTTCACCATGTAAATTGGATTGAGTGTAATAAATAATAATCAATAAAGTCTACATTATTGTTCATCAAAACTTTCACCGCTTACAATCTGCATGGAGAGATATTTAGGAAAGTCTCTTTAATTGCATTGCATGATATTAGTGACATCAAGAATTAACATTAACAATACTGTATTGCTTCACCCGTTGTTGCATTTTTTTGTTTGCTTGCTCTGGGAATCCAGAGGGTAGTTTCCAGAACCCGGGACTGATCCGGGTATTTTCGGTAAGGGACTCGGTACTGCTGGACGAAATAACCCTTCCAGTGAGTTGTCGGGATTTGTACACGAGGGAACTTACAGAATCTTTAGCAGATGCACAGATTTTTAGCGGAGAAAGTAAATATTAGAGAAAAATGGTTTCTCCTCTGGGGAAGTCGTCACAGGTCTAAGTTCATCCATTACAAAATGATGAAGTAGACGGCGAAGGACAGAAAAGGTAACATTCTACTAATTAAAACTAAAACAAATAAAAAATTATAAAAATATTAAACTCATTTATAATTTCAACGTGACACAATTTATTTATCCTGTTGTCTACCTACTGCTTTCTCCGACGCATATAAATTAACATCGCAATTATACCTTAACAAGTGAAATTAATATTTGAAGGCGTTTATATACTGATAATCATCATAATTCATTAAGTTTGGATTAAATTAATAAATTTAAAAAAAATCTGAATTTCAGGTTTAGATAAAGTACAAATATATATCATCACCATCGTCATTAAACAACTCGACATCGCACCATTAACACAACACGGATAATGATGCTTGAGTGCATTTCCAACACGTCAACTCTCATGATTTGATTGCCATGATTTCCTTATTGCAACGGCTTCCCTGCAAAAAAATATTGGTAATAATTTTGCAATTGAATTGAATCAAAGTAGAAATGTAACAGTTCCTAAATTTGTAATTTCTAAGTTTTTTTTAACCTCTTTCTTGGTCCATAGATGAAATGAAAGGAGCTGCAGAGGAAACGGATGCTGTTCAACTAGCCGCATACTTTCATTCCCTTTATCAAAAATTCCACCTCAAGAAAAATGAGAGAAAGCAGGTACAACGGAAGGACAAAGTTCAGCGTCCAAAATCAAGGCAAAGGACAAAAACACTATTGGTGGGTTCGGTTATGTATAATTTAGAAGTAGCAAATTCGACTTTCTTTTAATTTTACTGTCTTTCCTCAGTTGTACTCGTCCACTGCCGGTTTGCCATTGGAAGTGCCCCGCATTGAAATCCTTGGGAATTGTTCAGGTAAAGTAGAATTTTTGACTTAAAAAAAAATATTGATGCAATTTTAATTAATATATTTTACAACCTTTAATTAATTTATTGAATTGTAGAATTCTCCGCATTTGCCAACATTCGCCAACTTGTTTTGGAAGTGAGCTTTGCAGAAGAGTCCAAAAAGTGGTTGGTCGCTGCGGAAGAGAGGGACAATGAAAATGACAACAGTTCTAATGAGCGCCTTCCGTCGCCAATCTCCCTCCCCAAAGTCGTTGGCATTGGTCTGGAAACAGTGTTCCAGTTGATTAAAGAAAGTCACACCAAGCATTCTAGTTTTTGTGTTAAGGCGTTGGAAGCCCTTCTACACGTTTTGGGCGGGCAGTATCCTCAAAGCCTCCGAAAAGAACCCATTCCTGGTACGTATGTCCATATATATTCTCTGCAATATATTGCAATGCTTTAAATAGGAGTAATACCTAAAGTATTATTTCAAAATAATACAAGACAAATTCAGGTTAAGATGTGCTGGATAATGAGAGTATTTATTAAATGAAAAAATGGCACGTGAATTTTAGACAAATGGGAATTGGGTTAGTTGAATTTATATTTAAAAAAAGTTCATGACGAACTATACATATAATCAACGGACTAAAGATAAGTAAATCAAGTTTCAAGTATATAATAATTGCAATATCGGGTTTCCCATCAATTATATTGATTGGCTCCAGTTCAATCACCAACTTCAACCCGGTCTTGATTGCAAATAACAAGTTGAGCAGCTCAGGGTACACGACAGTATCATAGTGATGATCCAATTGTTGAAAGTGGGGATACATTCGGGTCCCGTTCGTCTCCAGTTCCAGCATTGTCGCGATGATAGTGGCGAAACTCCCCAAATATTCTGCTTGTAGAGCACGTTTTTCCATATTTTTCATCTCCGGACGAAACCTGTCTCAGAATCGTGTCATTATGCTTATTGCTTCATAGTAGTTTTCATAATAATGTTTGTAATGTTTGGTCAATTGAACATTTTCACAGTGATTGATTCCTTGTTTACAACTTTGCTAAGTCTCTCTAAAGAGCAGGAAGATGCTGCTGACATTCCGAATTCCAGCAAAAGCAGCACAGGAAAAGCGTCCCCAACAGAACAATTGACTTCTCTAGCGACGGCTTGTCTCATTAGTTTAGCTGTTGCAAGGGGAGAGACTAAAATGATGTTGGAGGCCATCTCTTCACTTTTCATGTGCCCAGATAAACTTGCAACCCAAACTTTTGATGTATGTTTTTATTATTTACTACCTGCAATTTGATGACATTATTTATGTTGTTGTGATATACTAAGCTATCTAACAATTTTACTTGTATCCAAAACAGAGTCCAGACATACTGAAGGCTTTGCAAAGGAGTACTCATGCAATTTTAGTGGGCAGACCTATTCTTCCACAATGGTTATCTCATGGAATCCCCACAAACTCTTGTGTTGATTCCTTCCTTGTAAAATTTCCACCAGGTTTGTAAACATGATAACAAATTCAAAAAATTCACGTACTGCTAAAATACATGTGTATAATAAATTGAACATTTTAAACTTTTTTATTCAGATCCACCAGGAAGTGTGTTCAGTGCTAAAAGTTTAGCCACCGATGGGCGCTATCTATTTCTTCATTGCTCAAGAGGAATTTACAAAATTGGTTCTGGATGCTTTGGAACTGATAGAGGACGAATTTACGCTTCTGATTCGAATTTTCATCTCACTGAGAAAGTTTGGCTGGGATGGGCAAGTGTGAGTAGAAAAATCTAGGGAAACTTGCATGTACAGAAAATTTAAAGATTTTATTCATTTCAGGGGAAACTATTCTATCGAATCGTGAATGGGGGAGACTCAAGCCTTAAAGTTTTGAATGAGGATACATTCGAAATTAAGGAAACCATAAAGACTTCAGAGGATGGGAGCGTAACAATGTTCTCAGATGGACTGCATGTAGGTGCCATTGTTCCTTCCAAAGAGGATGGGTTTGTAGCAAGAACTGTGTGGATGGAGACTGCAAGTATGACGTGGGATACGTTTATCGACCTTAATCTTAGGCTGGTTAAAAAGTCGCTGGAAGCAGCTGGCCCTTGCCCTTGGGACAATGAGTTCATTCCTCGATCCATTGTGACAGGAATTGATGAAGACGTTGTCACTATTTGTGCAGGGAAAGATTTCGCATTGCTTCGCACACAGCATGGAAGGGTAATAAAAACACAGCAGATTTAGAAATTGGGTGTAATAACGAAATTATAACTAACTTAAAAATGAAATGATTTACAGATATTGTATTGTGGGAAAGGTTTTAGTTTAGGACAAAAATCTGGAATTACTAAATGTTCTAAATGGTTAGAACTTAGTCTGACAAAGTGCCCACGATTTACACAATGTGCTGTTGGTCATGAAGGAATTCACGCTTTGCTTTTAGCAGAAGATGGAACTGCTTATTTTGTTGGAACTCCGAAACGAGGAGAGGATGGTGATCAGGGTATGATTGCGCAAAGTTTTTTTTAACCACCCATGCAATTTACTTATATGGTGTGATTATTTATAGCCAAGCCACGCCGTGTTGCCAAAGCCTCCAAACCTAAAAAGGTGATTAAGATGGAAGGGTACGATGTGACGTTCGTTGCTTGTAACAATGGGACTTCGGCATTTGTCACACGGATTGGAGATGTTTACATGTTCGGCAAGGACACGACGCATTGTGACCCGACAACGGGTTGTTTGTTAAGCTTGAGAGGTGTATTTGTATCTCAAATTGTGATGGGGAAAGCGCACAGTGTCATTCTTAGCGGGGATGGAAAAGTTTACACCATGGGCATTAACAATAGGGGTCAATGTGGGAGGACTTGGTCACCTCATAAAGATGGTAAGTTTCGCTATGAAATAAAATAAAACAATTTCAAAATCTAGTTTGTTCCAAAAATTGATATTCTATCTAATTATTTAAAGCAGGATGTACGGATGTCCTTGAGGATGATGATGGGGAATGGGAAGATGCAAACTCGGGATCAGTAATTGGTCCTCCAGAGCAGGAAGGAATTTGTCCGACTGGATCCCACCGCTGGAAGCATGAACAATGCATGATTTGCACAATTTGCCGAGAATGCACTGGTTATGGAAGTGCTTGCATATCTGCATTGAGACCTGATCGAAATCCGGGCCAGTATGTTATTAATATTTTTTAATGCAAAAAAAGTTAGATATTAACTTACTTATAAATGGATTGATCAATAGGGAGTGTGGATGTGGAGTAGGAGATGCAGGATGTGCGGAGTGTGGATCTTGTAGGATTTGTGCTCGTGAAGGGATCGACGACCAAGATTACGTTATCATTGATGCACAACGAGTCTTAGATCCGGTTGCTGGGGATTTGTTGCAAATTGAAGAAGGTAACTTACAAAAATAGCTTAATACATTATACCTTAAATTTTAATACTTTCCCGACAGAGAGAATTGTGGCACTGGAAGAGCATCCCGAAAAACGCGTTATAAAACCCTCGTCTAAAGGAACGAAAGCCCGTGGCAAAGAAAGTTCCATGACTTCATTTCCTCCAAGTCGGCTCAGTCTTCCAACTGCCCATCAAATCATCCAAGTCGCTTGTGGTCTGCATCATTCAGGTAAAAATCTCAAAGTATAATTACAGGAGAGGAGTCCAAATAAATAATATTCCAACTGTACCTTTTAGTGATTTTGGATTCGAATGGATCTGTATTTGTTTGTGGAAGCAATTCATTCGGACAGTTAGGTTTGGGGGACCTATCACCTCGACATACTCCTTCAAAAATTCGTTTTCCAGATCCTGACACAAAAATTAAGCAAATTGCTGCTGGTAGCTATCACACTGTGGCCTTGGACTCAACAGGAGTTGTGTTTACATGTGGATCACACACTGTACGATTTTAACGCCACATTCATGCATATACCGTCGACTAAATAGCTCCTCATACTAAATTTTGTAGATTGTTTCTTTCCAGAAAGGGCAGTTGGCTCGAGAACCTGATGAAAATAAGACTGATCCATTTTGGTTTGCCAAAATGGTTGCTTTGCCCAACGTTGGTTCCAAATGTGGTCGTCGAGCAACTTGGATTAATGCATCTGGAGATTCTACGTTTATTAAATTAGAAGTCAGCTTAATTAGTCCTAAAATGCTCCAAAAATCAACAGTTACCGCAAATGCTTCCGCAATCAGTAAGGCAACAAAGATACTTGCAGGAGATGCAAAAAACAAGGGTATATAAAATGATATTTTTTTACGACATAGTGATCATCCCTCCAATAACGTCTGGGAAATCAGTGTCGGTGATTATGATTAATAGAAAGGATGGTTGCTGCACATACTTCGAAGGCGAAAAGAACCTTGGACTTTCCACAAGTGCAGCAAGCCTGGACCCCGTTTATGACTTTCTTTGGACTTATGAATGGAGATCTCATTTTATGAAATGTTACAATGTCATCGCATCAGGAATCCGAAATCCGGAAATCGAATCCCATATGTGGTTGACCAAACCCCCTTACGCAATCCCAGTTTCATCCAACTCCAAACTTCAACGTTTACAAGCTGGTGCTAATTTGTTAGCATGCATGGACAGTCTGATCGCTGCAAATGTTGCTGGAATGTCTGTTAATCATGAAGAACAAGCGGTGGTTGCCGTATTGTCAAAAATGTACAGCAGAGATGACTTCTCAGGAATGTGCAGATTCGAAAGTCATGGTGGGGGATGGGGTTACTCAGGGCATTCAATAGAAGCTATCAGATTTTCTTGTGACTCGGACATTGTTGTTGGAGGGTTTGGTTTATTTGGAGGACGGGGCGAATATTGTGCTAAAATTAAGGTTAGACATAACACCTATACACAAGCCTAAGGCTGACTAAATATTGTATTTCTTGGCAGATTTTTGATATCGGTCCAGAAGGCAGTGAGAACGAGGGGGATGGAGAACTGATGGCAGAAACTGAAGAAGTTCCATATGAATGTGATCCACGACAAAAGTTTCGAATGATGTTTGAAGAACCTATTCCCCTTCAGGGTGGAAGATGGTATGTAGCATGGGCGCATATCACGGGACCTTCCAGCGATTGTGGATCCAGTGGCCAAGCTCTCGTTGTCACTGATGACCAGTACGACTTTAAATTTAATTTATGATACTTTTTTTAAAGTTTCATGTTATAATAATTAACTCTTCAATTTTGCAGGGTGACTTTTCACTTCAAATCTTCTAAAAAGTCCAATAATGGAACAGACGTGAATGCTGGACAAATCCCGCAAATCTTGTATCGTCTAATGACCACTGATCAATCAAGTTTAGGGACCAAACCAAAGCCTCACATGGAACCCACGTATCTACTCACGCATGACTTCATATCCATGTTCTCTCATGTCAGTCTTATTTCGAATTTTGCACTTTTACATTATGACACATTTTATCAATACGTTATTTGCTTTTCAGACAAGTATACAAACGTTGATGGGTTTAATAACGTGGTGTTGGGAGGATATCCAATTACTCTCTGCTTCCGCTGACGTTGACATTTTCAAAGCTGAGCTTATGGAATTTGTCACAAACTGTTGTTTACGCATAATTGAATATAGTATCAACCAAGCATATCCTGTTAAAGGTTAGAAGGACTAGAGTCTTTTATATTACAAGAAATCTTGTAAACGCGAATTTTTGAATAGGTTGCAATCGTTTGAGCCAGACTGAAAGTTCGTGCATGGCGGAAGCGGTTGGAGAAGTTAGGACTACGATACAAGCAATGATGTCCTGCAAAATTGGTGCCTATTTGAAACACAAATATTTACCACAACCAAAGATTTGATTTGATACTTTTTCTCATCTCTTACAGAACCTAAGGATCCAGCCGTAGCTTACATTGTTGGAAGCATAATGAAACAGACCAGCAAAACATTTGTCAACTGTTTTCAAATATTTTATCCTACTTCTGTCCTCAAGTGGGAGTGTTTGTCAAATTTTATGAACTTGTATTTTGAAGAACCCCACAAATACGCAAGGATGCTTAGTGCCATTTTAGAATCGCTTTGCCACTGCAGAGGTTACTTGCTGGGTGTCTTCCCAATTTTAAACAGCATATCACGTCATCATTTTGAAAACTCTAGCGTAAGTTAACGTGAAATACATGTTAATTAATGTTGACTAATATATTGATTAATGTTTAATTAATAAAAACTCTTTAAACTTTTAGAGGTCCTTGGTCATTAATGATGACTCTCCAAGCAAATCACGCCCGTCCAAGAATCAAGTGTTGGTTAGTCAAATGGCGGCTCGAAATGACATTGAAGGATTTTCCAGGTCAGAGTGGACTTTCTGGGAAGTGCTCGAAAACTTGTTGGAAGTGATAAATCGAGGCAGTGGGAAAGTAGAACCAGCCACGAAATCCCTTGTTCATAACTCTTCCATTCTTTTGGCACGTTTGATGGAAGAACTGGTGTCGCATGCATCTGGGACTTATGTATATATTTAAATTTTACAAATTATACTTAGTGCTTGTTACATATGTAACCAATGTGTGAATTTTGACAGGCGGAATTAGAAAACATTATTGGTCAATTAGTGTTGGTAACACCGTCCCGATTCACTCGCACTAATCAAAGTAGAACTTGGAATACTGGGAATGGATCACCGGACGCCGTATGTTTTGCAACTGATCAACCTGGAGTTATCGTTTTCGGCGCTTGTATTTATTCTGGCACTGGAACTTATGAGTATGAGTTGGATGTATTGCAAGAGGTAGGAAGTTTGTTAATTTTAAATTATATACAAATTTTATGATTTAATGATACATGTACATAATGAACATACGTAAACTAACGTGTGCATTATATTCCTAGGCGGATGAAGAAATAACTGAAACTTGTGATCAACAAAATGCAAAATGGACAACGATTGAATCTGCAAAGGGAACTTTTGAGTCTGAAGAGAGTTGTGGAGATGTTGTAGAAGTGAAATTTCCCCGTCCGGTGCACATGAAGGTAATTGATGCTTTTCAATATTTCGAGAACTTGCGGTTTAATTTTTAATTTAAATATATAGATTGGAGTAAAATATGCGATAAGGCTTAAAAATCATGGAGCACGAACATGCAATGGGGATGGTGGCATTACTATTCTTCGTTGTTCGGATGGAACCGTTTTCACTTTCAGTTCTTGCTCCTTAAGTTTTAATGGAACTAATCAAATCAGAGGACAAATTCCTCACATTCTATATTTCAGGTAATTTTTAATTTCATGCACTTTGCTTCAACATCAGAAAGTTAATTTTTTCCAAGAAATTAGAATCATTATACATTTTGTTTGGGCAGAAATCCGGACGACTCTGAATCTCGTTTAAAAGCAAAAGCTGTCAGTGAAATGCAAGCTCGAAAATGTGCCCAAAAAATGTCAAAATCAATTTTTGAAAGTGCTAAAAATGTGTTCATAAAAGCTCCTTCCGATATGCACGAATTATCAAAATCGTGTCTTGTGACAACGCTAATTCCATCAATTTTGGCTCATCTACCTCGTTTAGCAGTGTCCAATTTGAGGGTAAGCAAATTACAAATATACAGATTTGGGATTTTCTTGCGATTTTCCAACCTAAATACTACTTACATACATCAGTTAAGTTATACATTGATTTAATGATTTTTAGAGTT
Organism: Folsomia fimetaria; assembly: GCA_034695645.1. Taxonomy (NCBI): domain Eukaryota; kingdom Metazoa; phylum Arthropoda; class Collembola; order Entomobryomorpha; family Isotomidae; genus Folsomia; species Folsomia fimetaria. Next base: position 12,276 of record JAQFZJ010000213.1, on the reverse strand, counting down.
GTGTGGACTTGCTAGGACAAATTAGTAGAATCCTGCCTTCCATTTCTGATTTAAATAATCGTCTAATGGTCGAAAATCAAAGCAAGAGTGACAACAACTTGGTGGATGCTGTTCATTTTGCATGGGTTGAAAGTGATCATCCCTATAAACCCGCAGTAGTTTCACATTATCGGTATGAACAGTAAATGGACTCTACCTCTGCTTTGGCGATGATTAATTACTGAATTATAATTTTCTGATTAACTAGAGTTAATTTCCCTCCAAGCGTGCAGATCATGTCCATAGAGTTTGATCCCAGATGTTGCACGGCACAGATTGAAGATAGTGTTAGGATATACGTTCCTCGAGGTGCTATTTCCCCCGAGTCTTCATCCCCAGTCAAAGGGAACAACAAGAATAATCTTCTAGATCCCACATCATCCGAGGATCAAGATGCTTTCAGCAACTTCATAGCGATTTTGGATAAATTCACTAGAAAAGAGAACTGGCCGAAGAAAGCTGTTTTGCTACCAGGTTATATCAGCTTTTTAGAAACCGCATGTAAACATTAACTAACCATTCAATTTTTATTTAAATTATTCCAGGAAATGAAGTTTTATTTTCATTGGAGACAGCATCAGACTATACTAGAGCAGAAAAAGATCAGTATTTTGGCTTCAGATGTTTAGTTTCCGGTTTTGAAGTTAATCATCACGAAGGTCTTCAACGACTGGAAATGGAACTTTCATTCTTAGGAGGGCTTTGTGCATTCGAATTGGTCAAGAAGGATATCGTGCTGCCTCCAGTTTCAGGTAATTATCATTAAAATGTGTATTGACTGTACTACCTCTCATCTTTTCTCACTGACTATGAGATTACAACTAATTGTTCACAATTCCTCCATAGCGGAAGAAGTGGAAGCTTCTGTGGAGACGTTGCCATCAGATGAGAAGATGATGGAAATATGTGCTAAACACCAGCAATTATTTTCTAAAGGGATCGGGCTAGAATATTTTCCAGACGTGCATGAAGCTTTGGATGGAATTGTCCCATTAAGGTAAGAAGATGCACACTATATTCATTTCTGTTCCATGCAATTCATCTTTTATGTTTTGATTTTATTTATTTTTTTTATTTATAGTTTTATTTTTTGTTGGTGCTCTACTGGATTTGTCTTTTATGTTCTCAATTATTTCGGAAAGAAAGAGGTTGAATCAATCAGTATTACAGTAAAATTGATTTATTTATTTTTGTCTCAGTTTTATTATTTAATTTATTCCACCTGACTTACATTTCCATACAAAATATTCTGTTATCTAATTATCCTACATGACGGTTCGATGTACGAAATGCAAAGCTTTTTGGAAGCGCTGAATGCGTAAATCAGTCAGAATTACACGATCATCTGAACTGAAACGAAGTAATTATTGACATTACATAATCCATAAAGCGTAGATTAACGATGGACATGACAATTTATATATAAACACATAGTATTATTTAATCTATTATCCACTCCTCCACGAGTCTCCATATATAAATCAGTGCTCGCAAAAAGTATTCATTCATTACTTTTGCTTTTGAGGTATTAACTAAATGGACATGTTTTGGAATCATAATGATAATAATAACTGGGACACATGTGAAGCTCATGGCATGACAAAAGTACATGGGGTTGAGTGAGTGGTTAAATAGTCTTAATCAGAAAACTAATTTATTTGATTGTGATATGCGAAGAAGATAGCATTACATTTATTTGGATGGTTGGTCACAAAGTATAAACGCTACCAAGTCTGTCTCTGGTTGTGCTTATCAATCCATATATGTGCCACTAAACAAGGAATTAACAGACAAGCACGTCAAAAGCAAAATAGTGTAATAATAATAATAATAATAGTAATAAGCAGTATATAGTTATAGGCAGTAATAATTTTCATCCTTTTGCTACTGGGCAAGTGATGAAGTAGAAATGGGTTTGGGAGGAATAGAAGGCAATGGTCGCTTATTTTGTGAACTAGAAGGGATGTTTGGATCAGGGATGTTATTTGGACTGGATGAATGACAATGTCCGATACTACTATTCTTATCGTACTCGAAATTCAAGTCGTTTAAATTATTTGACCCGTTATGCTGAGGCGAATTGGTTATCACAGGCAAAGGTATGGGGATCTGACTTCCGTAATTTTGTCCAAAAGTTGGCTGCGTGGTGGTACCGTACGACTTGGATTGCCTGCTGCCATAAGCGTCAGGATTTGTAGCCGTAGCACACATTAGTTCAGCATAAATATGTGCTTGGAAGTCCTGAGGCTCAGTATAGTCGCACAACATTGGAGGCGATGAGGTTGGAAGGGGTGGCGGAGTGGTTGGCGACGAGGCTAGATTGCGACTTCCTCTTTTCACTGCGCCGAGTTCAGAGTAAATGTGTGAAGAGTTTGAATTGCTTGGTCCCACACCCACAGTCTTGGTTGGGGAAGGCGTTAGTTGAGCAAATGTGGACATGGATCGACGTTGAGGAGATCTGTCAACTGGTATTGGCTGGACTTTTATGTTGCGTCTCGGGGTGACGAGTGGTTTAAGGGAGTCGGTTGACATGTTCCGACTTGGTTCCAAGCTGTCACTGTTATCATTACAGGTTACATCGGGAGGACTAGAAATTGTGGCTTGGTCTCGAACGTGGATCAAGTCGTATAAGTGGTCTATTGTCTCTTTTGCGTCCCAAAATGAATCTGGTTTGGACAATTTTTCTCGCAGACCTTCAATAATATCAGCGCTTAGTTCTGTTGGCAAAGTTTGCACACCTTTATCCTCCATCTCGACATCCTCCAAGAGGGCGATTCTGGTAGGCATTGATGGAGTTTTAGTCATTTTGTTCTGAGTTGGAGCTCCTCCATATGGGTCCGGATTTAAGGATCTAACAAATTCTTTGCGTGGAATGTCATTCGTGAGATCACCACCAGTGTCTTGTTTTCTTGGTTGCTTCCTTATCATGTACACCACGAGGGTTAATAGCAAAGAGACCACCATAAAGAGGACAAAGGCTCCGATCAAAAATGCCAAGAGTTGAAGTCGATTTGGCAGTTTGGGATTTACATGCATTTCGTTCACGTCACTCATACACATGTACATGTCTTGAGAGCAGAGAAGGTTGAGTTCATTATAAGCTACGAATCCATCTTTCGTCCTGTTTTCGGGGTTGAAACAGTCCTTATCCTTCTCATCCAGAGGACACCGGCTGGACTCGAGGAGTTGATCCAGAAACCAAGATTTTGACTCATTGAGAGATAGAAGGGACACAAATGTGGAGCCACATGTGCAGCTTTGGAGGAAAGTATTGTTTTCGACTGTAGCAAATGGTTGTTCGCCCATTCCAGTAATCACAAAATCTTTCATCACTTTCCCCCAAGCGTTCCCCACAAGATATGCCCATGTCTCACCACCATTTGCTTCGGACTGGGACAAGTCAATCCCACGATGGCTTACTTTCTCAAAACTATTGTTTATCAAATTCACAACGCTCCAAGTTTTAATGTAAAATCCCTTTGACTGGATATCTCGTAGTCTACACCGTTGGAGATTAACATTTACAATCGTGCCACTTATACCATGTTCTTCAACACGATCAATTGTGCAGTCTGTCCAGTTCAGGTGTTGAATTCCTGATGCTACTGCGTCCCTCTGGATATGTTTAAAACTCGAGTTTTGCCCAAGTAGCGAGTTAATCATAGTACGTTGGTAGAAAGCATCCGAACGGACTTCAAGAACGTTGGAGTTGACAAAGGAAACGGTATCAATTGTAATGGATTGAATGAAACGAGAGGACAGCGTTCCAATCCTGCAGTTTTGGAATTTCAATAGGCTGAGATACGACGGAAATGCTTTGGGCGGAACGGCATCAATCCCACAATTGTTGAATTCCACTGTGGTCTCGTGTGAAAAGCTGCCCGAATCTGCAAAATTGTCACAGGAAATAGAACAAATTAATTCATGATGACACGGATTTGTATAATTTTTTTTTTACTCAAAGTACTCATTTCATTTTACTCATGCATCGCATTTTACTCGTGCATCTTGTGTAAACGAAATTAGTTCAAACAATTCTTATACTCTGTACTTATCAATCAATCACCCATATTGCATACTATATAGGCAAATGTTCTGCTCTGATGAATCCAAAAAAGAAATTTGTTTTAACCATAACAAAGTGTAGCGTGAGATAAGGATAACAAAAAACATACCTATACTACATATCTATTATTTGGAACTTGAGGTGAACCATGATTAGAATTGTCAAAATCGTTTTTATCTTAGCAAAGAAAACGTGAAATATTTAAAACTCTGCTATTTTTCTCATCCTCTGTCTGATTCTCATGTGAGATTTCAGCTTCCGTTCACAGTGGAAAGTTAATTTCCATTTTACCTTACTTTTACAAACAACACAAACTTTACTATAACACAATATTTCTACACAATGCATAACATCACCAGCCACACACCATACCACAACCACCACACCACAAATAAACGCATACTTAATGTCATTCATGATTTCCATTCCAACTATACAAGTCTTATGTTTGAAGCAATGCTGTCGGTTGCAAAAGCAATTATAATATGGCATGATTTTCGACTCATTAAATTTTCATATCATGTTCGTTTGCTATATTTTACTTATCTATCTCTATTCGAGCGTAAAACGTAGAAATTAAACAACCAACTTGTGGGCGTGTCTCACCCATACAGAAATGACAAGTTCTATTTTCCGCTCTCAACCATCCCCACCACCACCCACAAACTCTTCCATCTAATTAATTCAAATTGACTTAAATATGCATTAGTTGAGATTGTCGTAAAACAGGAGTGGAATGAAATTAATTTTATTATACCCATTTCTGTATGCAAATTTGAACATGCTGGACAACCCACAAGTCAAACCAGTCAAATTAATATTTCATTCACACACACAAACCCGATTGGATTTTACAGGAGTGTGAAATATGTACGAATCACTGAAGCTTGAAATCGAAAACAAAATGGCAATCATCCATCGGGAAGTTGTGGCTTAAATGAGCAATAAAATTTCTTGCGAAGTAATAATCGCTCAAAAGGAATAACAGACAGAAGGAATTCATCGTCTCATTCTTTTTCTTATTATTATTTCAATATGGATGTTCCAGCCTTATTATGCAAGCCAGCAAAATGTACAATTTGGCTGGGTTGTGTGTGTGCTATACTCTTATTGCTTCGTAGTGGTAATAAAAATTGGTGAGGCAAACTCTAGACTAAACTTTTCTTGGTTCCCATGCACCATATTTTTCGTGCCCAGCAAATTTTCAATTATTGAATTTGAAGGTTTGTGAAAAGTCTTGGTTTAAACTAAGCCGTCATATGTATGATAATGTTTGTTGATCCTCTTGTTCGTTTATTTTTCTGCGTGGTTTTATACCCATCCAGCATTGATAGGATAATAGTCATGAGAGAAATTCAATACTGTGTGATCCATCATTCTACAGGAAATTATTGTGTTTATGGTGGAATGGGATCCTACTAATACATATTAAGTGTATTACGCAACATTGCAATAATTGTGAGTAAAATTCCGATTATGAGTCGACTTGACTTTAAGCAAAGTTGGAGCAATACCTTACTGCCTTATTATTCTTATGCAACTCCCTGGGAGACAATTCATGAATGTTGATAGATAGGGAGTAATTGTAAACTAAGAAATTGGAGCATTATTATATGCGCACACAGGCAGGAAGTGGTCCATCGTATCGTATCTCATCCATCCAGCCATCACACCACACAATCGTCGTCTTTCAACTCCAACAACAACAGATGAGTCCTATCTAAAAATCTGAATGACTTCTAATTTAAGTTTAAGTACGAGACTTCCTACTTAGCTCGTGAAGGCAAGACAGCTATTCTGTGTATGTAGCTATGCATATGCATTTGTTCCAAAAACAGATCTCATCCATCTATTTCTCACACCAACACATCCCCCGTTAATATATTCATCTTCAATTCTCAACCTTTTTTGCGGACAGGATTTACGAGTTTATGACTTAAAATAACAAATGTGAAGGATTAAAGAATGTCCCAAATATTTGAGAAACACCACCACGAAGGAAATCCATTTTTCTTCTTTCTATCAAGTGCTGCATGTACAGATATTAGCTTTGCAAATACAGCTCAACTCCAAAGAAACAAGTATTATTGAATCCAAACTAAACTGTTTGTGTTCTGTTAATTAAACAATTGCATATGTCCTTGGGTGCAAGAAGAAGTTTCACTGGCTTCTTCAATCATCACCACTAACTAACTACAAAACTAACTAACTGGCTTTGTGGAAGTGGATGAATATTGTTCAGCCCAATTACACACACACACAGTTCAGCCAAGCATCAGCCAGGGCCACATACAGAATAATCACATCTTCCTCAGTTTTCTTGATCACGAACTTTTCATTTTTATCGCATTCTCTACATTTCCTTGTAGTAAAAATCTCAGTAATGTGCTGCAAAAAACGCAAGCAAGACTTTATGGATATGTTTTGGACTCATTTTCGTTCAAATAACATAACCCAATCATTATTATTATACCATACAACATACATATGTACCTATCACCACTACCACTACTGTATGGACATAACAATTCACAGTTTCACACTAATAAAATAAAATAAGAGCGAACATATGCACATTATTATTATATTATTATTTTTCTGTCAACGTCATTCACCGACAAATTACACCTACTAACTCTCTCGCTTCATTGCTATTTCCTCAAGATGGATGGATGTATGGTTTGGTGTATGCAATTAGTTAGCTGTTCAGAAAAATATTCAATTTCATCACAAGGCATAATATATTTTATCTCGGTTCGTTGCTCATGCAAGCTCACTCGCCATTCCAATTTTGAATGCAATCATGGGACGTTGGAAATTTCAGAATGACATATATTAAATTCAGAATGTGCTGATGATGATGTGGTGAATATGAGAAGCACGCATTAAGCATTATTTTGGTGTAAAATTGACAGAGGGGGATGGAAAGGTGCCTACTAACTGATAAACAATTCGTTCACACTGCACGATTTGCTTGTCAACCACATAAATATGTCGACTCCAGATTCATTTGTATACCTGTCACGGTGAAAGCATCTTCATGAATCACAAGATTAGGCACGTCACTAAATTTAAGATAGAGTTTCAATTTTTTCCCACTGTTGAAGATTGCGGAGAGAAAGTTTTTATAGACGACAACTTTGGAGCATCCCTTAATTTCCCAGGTTAATGACTCAAACTGCATCCTGCTTGTAGATCCTCCTCCTTCGTTGAGATTCACAACCTGCATAAAAAAAAAGATAAGAAAAATGCAAAAACTGATAGAACTCCGTTAATTGCACCACAACGCCCGAAGCATAAATAGTAATTATTAATTATCTTGGAGTTGTTTTACCTCATTCTGATCATTACATGTACAAATAACTGATATGACTTTGGAAGCCCGATTGTTCAAACATGAGCATCCTGCTGGCAACTGGGAGCACTCGGTCACACCCCCAACAACCCAGATAGTCGCATTTCCTCCTTCATTTTCATTCCGTGTGATCGATTTTTGATTCCTATGGTCCGTGAGACTGACGTAATCTAAGGCCACACGGTTTTCTAACTTGACCACGGCACCCCCAACCCCCAAGAGAAAACTAGGCTGGAGCACAATTAGTGTCAATGCTATGAAGAAATTCGTCATTAAACCACCCAGTTTCCGGGGCATTTCGACCCCAAGTAATCTTCTCATTGTTGTATCTTATTCTTCCAGGGCTTAACAGCCCATAAGGATGTAAGCAATTTATAATACAGTCTCAAGTACGTCTAGAAACTCACTAACTGTCCTCCATATTATTATTCACAATTCACGGAGTAGCAGGCAGGCAGGTGAGGAACTTTCTCGTTCCACGACTTTATTTATTATTATTAGTCATTAATATTCGCTTTGTAGTGCACTGTATTAAGTTTAACACAATTCTGGAGCAAAATATTACTAGTGCAGGGTTTGGGTATCTTTCAACACTACTGTTCTTAGAAAACGTTTCTCACTGAACAGACACCATACACCAAATACCAATAATAAGACTGAAATTGCAAACCGAGTCTCATGTTTTTCTATTCATATACGCGATACGCTGATTAAGACAATTACAAGTGGCATTTGACACCAACCACCACCACCATCGACTGAATGGTTCTGCTGGAATTTAGAAGGCTTCAATCCAACTGGAATAGGCAGACTGCCAATTTTCTTCAAAAATGCTGAAAGAGCAATTCCAGTCAAAAACGGTTACGTCCATTTCCTTTGACTTTAGCACGTAGCAAATGACAAACAGGCTCCTCCACACTCGAAAGTCGATTAGGAACCTGGAAGAAATAGTGAAATTAAATTAAGGAGATTGATGAGGACAATAATGTGACTATGACTGTTGAGAAAAGATAGCAGAATCTAAATATCAGTAATGGATTCAAGTATCCAGTTGGAACGTTAATATTTGAGTTTAACTGGTATTCGAGGAAATATTCAATTTATACAATTCCTCTCCATTCTCCATACACATGCATATGTATTCATGCCCTTTTTTCTTTGCGGCTGAATTCTATCTCCGTTTTAATCCTTCCAACTGGTACAGATATGCATTTGAGGTGTTATTATTACTCGGATGGACCTAAGTATAAATGTAAATATTCTATCCGGTATGAATGCAGGTTTTGTTCAATACTATAAACCTAAATTTCTAAATGTGGAATTATAAATTTTGTGGCTGGCTGGCGTTGCTGGACTATATGAATATCTGTAAAAAGCAGATACAATTTAAACAGATATTATTTATGGAAAGAAACCTTTCTTAATTTTGTACACGCTCATGGAATGAAGATATGATTATACAGATACACTTGTGTCAGAACAGAATATTCCTAAATGAGTTTTCCACAATGAATCGAGAGGAAGTAAGAAAAAAATGACAGTTTAAAACACAACAACTGAACTTGAGCAAGTATTTGTTTTGTTCTGCGTATCAAATTGTCAGCAACGATAAGAGCAATCACCACCAGGCTCCACTAACCTGCTGAGAATCTCATCGCATCTTATATTACTTTGTGAATGGGCTCATGTTTAGGTTTAAAGTTCGTAAAACTTAAAACTTTTGGTATGCATGCATGTCGTCGTCGTCGTGATGAGCATCCGTTTATAATGACGTAAAAACTCCATAATATATATTTACAAAGCAATCACATTTGCTAAACAGCAACAAGGAGTTTATTTTGTTCTCAGCAATTTAGTAGATTGATCAACCAATTGCATCTCACGACTTATGACACAAACGGGTTGCTTTCTACTCCATTGTTTACATTTTCGGCGTGTTTGACATTTTTTTAGAAATTTAGATGCTGCAATAATGAATAGGTTGTTGGGAGTCCAGAATTTGTTCTCTCTTTCACAACTTACTTACTTTTATCCATTGTTCACTTGTTTTATAACAACACATACTAAATTTTCATCATTTGCTGTTACGAACGTGAAACAAATTTGACTCAATTTCGCCAACTAAATTTGTGGAAATTAGGGGTTGTTTTTCAAAACGCCATCTGCGTACTTGCTGGACTAGCTGAAGGAGATAGTGCGTGAGTCAAAGTGGTATGCACATATTAGACCAAGGATTGCTGAAATTACATTGCATGTATATGTATTTTTTAATGTGGTTAACATAATACAGCACGATGTATGTATTGTATATTATGATGTACCTCACAATTTCTGGAATCTTTGTATCACCGGCAAGGAATTGGTGTAAAAACTAGGCGACATACTGATTTTGCTCACTGCATGCTGCTGGGAATAATGTGTTACTGTTTATTCCACGAAAAACTTTTAATCATAAACACCACCTTACTCATTTCATTTCAAAAGCCTCCACACAGTCAGCATTACTGACCGCCGCACTGAATCCCACATCCATCTATTAATAAGCAATTTAGACCATCTAATAAAAACCATAATGGTAAAATCCAACCAGCACCAACATGACCAACAAAACAAGACAATCTATTGTAAAATTCAACCCTTTCTTCAGATAAGCATAGTAGTAGTCCATCCGCTAATATTTGTCACCGCCATAATTTTTTTTCATAAGAAACTGATTCATACGAATATATCAAATACGCAATAAAATTTGAACGACGACGGTTTCTTACACAGGGATGGACTATCCTCAGTTAAATGGTCTATGGATGTTTTATTTATTTTTTTTACTGCCACTAAAGAATAACAATAATCCATGCATTGGTTTGGTGACTTGTTCTATGTACGACAAAGTTTGCACGTTGTGTGCTTATCAGAGTTTTACGCTTCCTTCTCCTCCTCAATCCCGTTTTTATCTTGCTTTGTTTTCCATTTAGTAAGTACTTCAATTTTAACTTGCATTGACTCGTTATGAAATTAGCCTTTTGTTTAAAAGATAACAAGTTAAGTCGCCATATACTAGCCTAAAGTAGATCAAGTACAATCAATTTCTAGCCACATATCTAATTGTAATGTCCCACACATTACAGATATCCGTACAAATAGTTGTACTCATATTACAGTAAGAAGAAACTGGATCATACATATCTTCTAAATTTCCGTGTCCATGTAGAAATTAGAGATCTGGATGTGACAGAAAACTTTAAATAGTGACTCAACCACTTTATTACTTACTTGTTTATTGATTGGATATAATCATCTGACTCAATTCATGTCATTGGGTACCGTTCCTTGTGGTTGATGATGTTGAACATACATAAAAAGGACAGAGATACTGACACTGATATCATGCAGTGCTCTATTTGTCACAAATACTCTCCCTCCTTGTTTCATTATTTTTATTAGTTGCAAGGCAAGGAGGGTGGGCAGGGTGGGTCCATTAAATGTTGATGATGTTGGGATCCATCCAGTGAATTAAGCATGTTCACATTTTACAATGCGTCCGTCCGGCACAAAAATGACGAGATTCAATATCTTTACAGAATCTATGATGTGGCAAACTGATGATATTACAGATAGTTACACATCAATCTTTTAGAATGCTACACTATTGATTTCAGAAAAATATTGATGCTTGTATAATGTTGCTAAAAATTGGATTGGCACAACGGCAAGTTCTTCTTCACAACACGAAATAACAACCTCACTTAAAAGAAGACTTAAATAATATGTACTCTCGGACAACTTCCCAACGACTGACTACTGTTAACTCGCCTCAGCAGTATCTACTTTTCTACTGCTCAACGACAAGTTGAAATCCTCTGTTTTTTGTTGTGAAATTGAACAGGATGAATGTGGATGGAGAGAGATGTACAAAATTGTGTGTACGTATGTATCCCCTCACTCACTTAAGTTGCATTGCAAGTTCTAAAGCAAAAGAGCTCTCTTTACACGACGATATCCTCCACCTTATAATTTGCTTCGTCACTGACTCACTGCCTCCTTCCGAACCAACAATCAACGCTGCTGCGCCTCTCCAATGAACTAACGCAAAAGAGAGCGAGTCACTCACCTTCATAGATTCCAAAGTAACACTCAGCGCCACCCCATTGCTCTATCCATAACCACCACCACATTGCTCTATCCATAACCACCACCACATTAAAACCACATCCACCAAACAACAAAACATATCAAATCATCTGAAACATGGAAGATTTGTGGAAACATGGAAGGTTTGTTGGAAACATGGAAGATTTGTGGAAACATGGAAGGTTTTGTGGAAACATGGAAGATTTGTGGAAACATGGAAGATTTGTGGAAACATGGAAGATTTGTGGAAACATGGAAGGTTTGTGGAAACATGGAAGATTTGTGGAAACATGGAAGATTTGTGGAAACATGGAAGATTTGTGGAAACATGGAAGGGTTGTTGGAAAGGATGGAAGGGTTGTTGAAAGGATGGAAGGGTTGTTGGAAAAAATGGAAGGGTTGTTGAAAAGACGGAAGAGATGTTGAAAAGATGGAAGAGTTGTTGGAAAGGATGGAAGAGTTGTTGGAAAGGATGGAAGGGTTGTGGAAAGGATGGAAAGGTTGTTGAAAGGATGGAAAGGTTGTTGAAAGGATGGAAGAGTTGTGGAAAGGATGGAAGAGTTGTGGAAAGGATGGAAGAGTTGTGGAAAGGATGGAAAGGTTGTTGAAAGGATGGAAAGGTTGTTGGAAAGGATGGAAAGGATGGATTTGTGGAAACATGGAAGGTTTGTGGAAACATGGAAGGTTT